>JAOQIF010000512.1:0-62210 GCA_026260285.1 Colletotrichum sansevieriae | reverse complement strand
ATAATAACAATAATAACAATAATAACAATAATAACAATAATAACAATAATAACAATAATAACAATAATAACAATAATAACAATAATAACAATAATAACAATAATAACAATAATAACAATAATAACAATAACAATATAACTAATAATAATACTAGTAATAACTAGTTATCTAATATTCGCGAGGATAACTATGAATGATTACCTAGATAAGCTCCGGGTAGTAATTCGGAGAGTAATACTATTAGTAATAATAGTAGAAATAATTCCAAGTTAATAATATAACTCCCCTCTATAATCGAAGATGGCCTATTAATATCTATTATTTAGGCTGCTTTTCAGTCCCCTTCGCTACCTAGCTACCTACTCTTATAAAATCTTTTTAAATATCAGTTCTTTTCCTAGTTTCAGCTTAATCTTATAACTATAGCTATTATATTCTAGTAATCTCATATTAGGTTCTATAGCGAGTAAAGTCTTATGTTACTAGTATCTTACTAGGATAAATAATATTTAATCTTCCTTATTAATATGAATTACTACTAATATCCTTATACTTATATCCTTAATTCTTAGGTATATAGGGTTTTATATTACTTTGGGAGTTCTTTATAGCTTATTTAAGGTACCTCTCTCAGGTTACTACTTAGGACCTAAGTCCTTATCCTATTAGAGGTAGCTAATTCTCTAATCTATCCATAGGTTATACCTCTATAACTATAAACGTCTTGGGATAATATTATAGTTATCTCCTATTTTGATAATATTAAAGTAGAGTTACTCTTAATAACTATATTAACTTATGGGGAATTATATTATTTCTAAATTAATTAGGTCTCTATTTTAGTAAACTCTATCTCTTTTAATATCTTATATATATTATTCTTTTTCTTTAGTTTTTTTCTCTACTTAAGCTGTTATTAGTTTATTATATTACGTAATATAAAGTTATTTTATATATTATTATTTATTATTACTAAAATCGGTTCTCTATTAGTTATTATATTAATTAAGAGGTATTTTTTATTTATAAGTAATATATTAGTATTAAATAGGCATTTTATTATGTCTATTTATTATTATTCTAGATTAGTAGGTAAGTTTAGGCTTTTAATTACTTATTTTCTAGGATTATTCAAATTATTTTACTTTATTTAAACACCTTAGTAAAGCTATTCTCTTAGATCCTTAGTTTTAGGAGACTAAGTCCTTCTTATAGGAATTATAGTAGCTTAGCTTTATATATTATATATACCTTATATTAGTCTTATTAGTATTCTTCTTATCATATCTTAGTATTATTTAGGTATCTTATAGGGTAGTTATAGCTAAGTCTAAAGGTAGTAATTCCTTTCTTATCCTCGTAGTATATTAATTAATAGGGAAGCTAGGAAACTTAGTAAGCGCATAGAATAGGTTTATATTTCGACTTGTAGGAGTAGTACCTATAATTATACTTTTCCCCTAATCATTCCTTATACTAGTTATTAACGTAATATACTTAAGATACTTATAGGTATTTGTAATATATTAAGAATAGGTATTTATTATTATTATTATTTAAGAGTGACGTTTTATTTCGTTTAATTATTTTATTGTTATATCATAGTAGTATAGCTTCTAAGTATTACTAAAGGGTATAACTTCTTATAATTAGAGTTATAAGTTTATTTCTTTATCTTTAGATTCCTCTTTAGAGCTTGTAATATTATATTTAGATTTAGGTTCATAGATAGTTATTATCGAAGTATACTATTATATAATATTATGAGGTTTATCTAAATTATATAGGGTTTTAGGTTCTTATTCCTATATCTATTTATTAATTTATTATTATATATAGGGGTTTAGGTTTTTTTTAGAATCCTCTTCCTCCTTATTACATTTGTTACTAACTTATTCCTTTAGTTGTTAGTTAATCTATCACATTCACTCTAAGGTATCTTAGGTTTAGATTTATCTTTCTAAATATAATTCTATAGCTCGAGTTTATTATTACTATATAATATTATACGGACTAGTTATAATATATTATTTATAAAGTTATAAACTATTCTTGGCTCATTTAATATAAATAAAGTTATTATATAGTATTACTTCATTATGTAGGGTTTTATAACCTTATAGTATTTTATTAAGCTACTTAGTAGCTTTATACTTAAGCTTAGTATTATTATATTTAATTATGATAATAGTCTCTATTAGTATACATAGTATTCCTATTTTATTATATCCTAAGCGGTATAGGTCCTTTAGGTATTTTCTAGCCTATTCCTTAGAGTCTAAGTAGATTCTATAGTTATTATGATAGTAAATAATTTAACTAAGTTGTTAATATAGAATATATTTAGTTGCAGTACTAATCTATTATATATATTCTAGAATAGGTATAAATTACTTCTTTCTTAGCTGTAAATAGTTAGATATAATATATCTAATTTAGTTATAGTTCAAGTACTTAAAGTTCTTCCTAGTGTTTTTAATAGCTATACTAAGATCTTTAGGTCTATTATAGTAACTATAAGTAGTAGTATACTAATCTACCTTAGGATTATATCATTAGTTATTTATTTAGTAGTTATTACCATTCTAATACTAGTTATATAATTATTGATTAAGTTTTTATCCTTAATTAGGAATTAGTCATTATTCTCCCTTTCCCTTATGTTATTTATATAATTAGTTATTAATTTTAATTATAAGTTCTTTATACTAAAGGAAGTTATTAGGTCCATTAACCTTACTAATTCTATCTTTAGCTTTATCCTTAAGGTTAGTATAGAATATAAAGATCTTATCTTTATTAGTTAGGTCGAGTTATATATAGATATATTAGAATTCTATAACATAATCCTTAGCTAACTTAGTTTATTTAAGGTAAAATAAGTCTTATGCTACTTATTATTACTGGTTTAGGTCTTAGAATTAGGATTTTAAGGCGTATTTAAATCCTTAGAAGCTATTATAAATATCTTATATTTCCATAAAATATTTATTTAATATCTCTTTATCTGGATATTCTTTAAGGAAGTATTTAAACTACTAAAGAGCTTATCTTTTAAGAAAAATAAATACATATTTAATTTTCTTAACTGTACTACTAAAGTCATTATAATAAAAATCCTCATAGTTCTTAACTTAGTTTAGAAATCCCTTACGTTATCCGAAACTATTATTAAATAGGGTAAGTAAGTTAAGTTAAGTTTCTAATATCTATTGATAATAATACGCTAGATACTAATTCTATTCTAAAGTATATAGTTCTAGTATGTAAGGTTAATAGTCTAGGCTTAGGAAGTCTAAAAGACTTTCTAGAGTTATTCTAATAAATTAGTAATCTTATTGAATCGGGACTATATCTTCCTAAGGTTATAATTAACTTTTTAAAGCTATTTATAGGGGTTATCGTATTATTAGAATTATTATCTCTTATCTTAATATCTTTAAGTTCTCTACCTTCGTTCTAGGTAGGCTATTATCCTAAGCTAGAAGGACTAGGTCTAGGGTTTATAGTTAAAGCGGGAGAGAATATATCATTATAATACTTTTTAGTAGGTATTAAAGGTTAACGTATTGAATAGGAGTAGTTAAAGTATTATAATTAGCTATATAATAATAGGTTTCTACTAATAGGAGCTAAGGAATAATAATTAATAAACAGTATAGTCTTATTAGTCTATTTTACTAGGATAGATCTAGGGTTAAGGGCTATAGTAATTAGTTATAGTTTTTATAAAGTAATATATAATATAAGATAAGCTAAGAGTATCCTAGGGATAATTATGAATAATTATAAAGTTAATTACTAAAGGTCTATAGAAGACTATTCTGAAGCTAGGCTTAAGTCTATCCTATATAGAAGTAGTAGAAAGTTTCTTTTATTAGGAGGTATTTCTAATTAGTTTAACTCTTACTAATCCTTTTTCTTCCAGTCCTTATTAAATTATTTTAATCTAATATAATTCCTTCTTATCTTATTATTATATAACTTATATTATAGTTCTTCTATACTAAGTAAGGCTTATTATTCCTATATTATTGTATATATACATGTAGGCGCTAGTAGTGCCTGCGGGGCTACCCTAGTCTGTATGCTTCTAACGCGTTCTAATATTAGTCACGCTGCTACTAGAGAACGTTATCTTTTCTTCTATTGCCTTAGGCTCTAATATGCAGGCGCTAATATTCCTTCTCTATGGCCTAGGGACTCATTGAAATTCTTTATCGTATCCTTCTTTAGTCTCAGGTCTTGATATCTTTTATCTCGCTCAGGCGCAACACACGCTTATTGCCGTCTTCTATCCTGCCCGTAAGCTAGTTTACTAGATGCTATATCAATTTAGCATCTCTATTTGACTCGTCCGTTAACCCTCGTCTGCCCTAATCCTCCGTCGATTCTCTTCTTATATATTTCCCTAGCTACTATTGCATTAGGATGTCGAGCATACCGCGGCATCTCATACCTAACAAACCACTGCGACCCAAGGTTGTTCTGATATCCTCGTCGCCCACCACCCTAGCCTTGAATTTCATTAGAGGTCACCTATCAATCCCAGCTAAACCCGTCTCTAATAAGCCTTTTTAGGACCGGTTACTTCCGCGCAAAGTCTACCAATAACACGACGATACCTAAGCTCTGCCCCGCATCTCGACTAGTGAAGTCGTCCCTAAGTATTATAAAATAGTGTAGTATAGAGTAAGAGAGTTAGCATAATTAGGTATAGCTAAGGTTAAATATGTTTCTCTAGCCCTCTATCTTACTATAAGAAGCTAGAGGTCTTATCTAGAGGCTACATAATACCTCTCTATATCTCCTAACTCCTTTAGATAATTTTAACTTAATTTATTAAGCCTTTTTCCTTATAATCCCATTTTAATTTATAGTAAAATCCCCTCTCTCTAAATTAATTTATTTTGAAATTAAGCTGTCTAGTAGTTATTTAGAGGGTATTTAATACCTCTTTATAATACCTTCTAACTTTTAGTTTCTATAGGTTTAGAAGATAACATTTCTTATTTTAATATATATAATCCTTCTTTAAATAGCTAAATAACCTAGAGAAGTAATACGCTAATAGTAAGGCTATTATTCCCTACTCTAATTACTCTTATAGCGTTTATTGCATAAAGCTAGAACTATTTAGTAGTTATTTAAATAGTTATACATGAATACTCTCCTAAAGCTTACTCCTTCTTTTAGAGGGATATAACAAAGTATATATTATTTAAGCTGACCTTTATTACTTTAGAGTTATCTTCTATACTTTACACTTATTACTATTATTTTAATATCTTTATAGAGTTAATAAAGATATACACCCTCTGGGGATAAGTAAGGTCTTTACACTATAGTTAGCTAACTAATAGCAGGCTTCTACTAATAGAAGTTAAGGGATAACGCTTAATAGTAGTATAGTCTTATTAGTCTATATTACTATGGGGGATCTAGGGTTAAAGGCTATAGTAATTAGTTATAATCTTTATAAGGGTATATATAGTTTAGGATAGGCTAAGAGTATTCTAGGGATAATTATAAAGTTAATTACTAAAGATCTATAGAAGTCTATATTAAGCTAAGCTTAAGTCTATATTTATATGTTTTAAGTAGCTCTTTCCTTCTTATCCTAAGTAATTACCTTCTACTAACTAATTACTTACTAATTATTTATTACTATATTCTACTAATTACTTCTTTATTCTATTATTATATAACGTATACTATAGTTCTTCTATACTAAGTAAGGCTTATTACTCCTGTATTACCCTATATATATATGTCTTCTAGGGGCTAGTAGTGCCTATGGGGCTACCCTGGTCTATCTACTTCCAACGGGTTATAACACTTTATTATATTACAGGTTATTACTAGTAGTTGTTCAGTAACTACTAAATACTTCCCCCTATTTAATAATATTAAGTAACATAAGAATCTAGAGATTATTATCTTTTTAGCTAGATTAATAATTAGTTTTAAATATTAAGTTAAGAATACATATAGGTTGTTCTTAAACTTTACTCTATTAAAACCTCCCCTTCTTATTTCTTAAGATTCATAATATTAATATTACCACTACTAATAGCTTATTATTACCCTCTTACCTCTCTATCAATAGCTTCATCTTAATGATTATATAATAAATCTATTATTATATATATTATTAGTCTTACTCTTAATCCTATGACTATTATTATAGAAATTAATCTCTAGGTATACCT
Source organism: Colletotrichum sansevieriae (assembly GCA_026260285.1). Lineage (NCBI taxonomy): Eukaryota > Fungi > Ascomycota > Sordariomycetes > Glomerellales > Glomerellaceae > Colletotrichum > Colletotrichum sansevieriae. Next base: position 55,998 of record JAOQIF010000512.1, on the reverse strand, counting down.
TTATTATCACTACTTCTTTATACCTTGGTTAGAAAGGTTAATCCCTACCTTTTAGGAAGCTTTGCCTACCTAAGAAAAAAAGATCTCTTACTACTCTTAACCCCTATATATTAAAAGCTCAGATCTGATTAGTTTTTTTTAAAGAATTAAGCTAATTTATCCGAAGTCTAAATACATATAGGTCTATATAGCTCTTTTCTATCTATTAGCTCTTATTAGTAGCCCCTATATATATCATAGGGCTCTAGCTAGTAGCTGGTAGGTATAGGCACTTACAAGTATATTTATAATTAACTAAGATTAAATAGAGTTAGCTATAATTAGACTTAGTAGATACAACCTTAGAATATACTTACCCCCTATCCCTCTTTATCTCTCTTAGTATATATAGCTCTAAGAAAGGTAGGAGGTATATAAAAGACTATATATCGAGAGGAGAGTATTATATAAAGAGATTATTATACTCTTTACTTATCTAGTACTTATCCCTATTATATATCCTAATAATAAAGCCTATTTCTTTAAGTAGATAATAAGTACTTATTAGTATATTTATACCCTTATTATTATTAAATAGAGTTACTTATAACTAGGCTTAGTAGATAAAGCCTCGGGATTTAATATAAAGCCCTTATTTTTAAGGATTACCTTTAAGTTTTCTAAGACCTACTTGCTTATCCTCTTTGTAAGGTACCTATAGATTTTAAGTAATAAATAAGCTAGCCCTTATTCTTAAGTTAGAGCTTCAGGTTATTACTAGAGACATATAGCTTAAATAGATATAGGTCGCTACTGCTACTTCTTTATAAGATAACTATAGATTTTAAGTAGTATATAAGCTATAAAAATAAAAGTCCACTTATTAGTATAGCCTATAGTATGCTTACCTCCTATCCCTTATTATCTCTATTAGTATATATACCTCAATAAGAGTAGGAGCTAGTAGCTAGTAAGAATAAGTACTTACTAGCATATTTATACCCTTATTAAGGTCGGATGGAGTTAGCTATAACTAGACTTAGTAGATAAAACTTTAAAATATAATATAAGGTAGTTATTAAGAACTATCTTCAAGCTTTATAAGACCTCCTTACTTATTTTCTTTATAAAATACCTACAGATTTTAAGTAGAATATAAGCTATAGAAATAAATAGCTACTCCTTAATATAGCCTATAGTATACTTACTTTCTATTCTTTATTACTTATATTAGTATATATAGCTCTAATAAGAGTAGGAGGTATATAAAAGACAATATATTAAGAGGAAACTACTATATAAAGAGATTACTATACTATTTACGTATCTAATAACTATCCCTATTATCAATCCTAATAAGAATATATATTTCTTCAAGTATATAATAGGTACTTACTAATACCCTTATTAAGATTAAATAGAGTTAGCTATAACTAGACTTAGTAGATAAAGCCTTAGAATATAGCGCGAGGCCCTTATTCTTAAGGACTACTTTTAAGCTTTATAGGACCTACTTACTTATTCTCTTTATAAAGTACCTATAGATTTTAAGTAGTATATAAGCTAGTCCCTATTATTAAGGACTACCTTTAAGCTATAAAAGACCTACTTACTTATCTTCTTTATAAAGCACCTATAGATTTTAAGTATTATATTAGGTATAAAAATAAAAAGCTACTTATTAATATAGCCTATAGTATAGTTACCTCTTATTCCTTATTATCTCTATTAGTATGTATACCTCTAATAGGAGCGGGAGGTATATAAAAGACTACGCGTTAAGCGGAGATTACCTTCTAAGGAGATTACTATATTATTCGCTTATATGAAATACTAGATATTATACTTAATATCCTTTTCAAAGAGCTTTAGTCCTTTCTCTACTATATATTCTACTGCTTTTCTTATATTATCTTCCCCCCCCCCCATACCCCTTAGTACCTTTACCTAATAATATATACTAAAGTCGCGCTATAAGCCCTTATAGCCTATTCCACCTACCCTAGCTATGTTATCTCTATAGACCTCTCTTTCTTATCCTAATCCTTTATATAGCACCTAGTATCTAGTAATTTATTATATTCTAAAGCCTCATATAAAACTCCTTAAGTAGATAATAAGCCCTTATATATACCTCGAAGCTATAATTAGTCTTAGAATATTAAAATATAGAGATTAGAATATATAGTATTACTAATTAGACTTATTCTATATATAGCGAAACCTTGCTAATAGAAGGTCTCTCCTTAGAGCTAGCTATAGCTAGCGCTCCCTAGTTTAAAAAGAAGTAGGAGCTACTTAAGGAGAGTAATAAACTTCTTATAAGCTTAATTTTATACTTTACGAATAAGAATAAGTAATTAATATTTAGTAAATATCTTACTAGCTATTATATTAGAACTATTTTCTAATTTATTATTTCCTAAATATCTCTACAAAATATAGGCACGATATTGTAAAACCTAATAAAAAGGCTTATATTAATATAATACTTATTGATTATTTAGCAGCCCTCAGCAACTAACTCCCTATAGCCTACTTATTACATAATAAACTCTACTAATACCCTTAAGCGCCTTATTAATAAGGGCTATTTTATACTTAATATTTAGATATAATATGCTATTAATAAGGTAGGGTCTTAATACCTCTCTAATACCTTACTACTAGTTGTTCATTAATTCAGGAGGAGACTTTTAGTACTTAACGTATGGTTTAGAAAGCCCTCTCAAGTTAAATAAATAAAGCTATTATATTACTTAAGAATCAAAAGGCTATAGAGGATAATCACTTCCAGATAATAGAGGAGTAATAAGTAGCTACTTTAGAGGAAGCTACTAAATATTAATAGTATTTTATTGAGGAGGTAGAGAAGTAAATTAAGTTATAATACTAGTAGTACTAAGAGGCTATATACTATTATATAGAGATAGAGCGCCTAGCTTAAGAGTAGCTTATTTTTTAATTGGTATACGTCTAATATATAAGGGAGTTTAATATTTCCTATTATCCAAGTCATAAGGTTACCTAATTCCTATTGATATCTTATTAATGCATTTTAACTAATTTATCTAACCTATAGTAAAATTATAATACTCTTATTACTCTATTTAGTTGTAAAGAGGAGAATAATAATAATAAGAAGGAGGAGGAACTTAATCTTGAGAAAGACGGCGCTAGTATTAGTAGATTTAAAAATTTTAAGAGTATCTCTAGTAGGCTGCTAATAATATCTAATTAGTATTTAGTTACCTTTAGGTGTTTTTGTTATCATTCTTTACTTTATTAGAGGCTTTTAAGCTATTAAATTAAGATACTTATTAATATACCCTATTTGTATCTGTTTATTAATCTCTTTTTAGGTTATTTATCAAGTTACCTAGAGAATATAATATTTTTACTTATAATTTAGATTTATGGCTATTTTATAAGTCTAGTAATATAATATATTATAGCTGCTCTATATTATCTAGATTACTATATCTCTTCTATTTAATGAAGTACTAATACCAATTTCTCGAGGCCTTATAGGTAATAATATAGTCTACAGTATAGATACTATTATTATTCTTAGATAGAATATATTACTGTACAGTAATAGTGGTATAAAATAGTTCCAATTAGATAGGAGTAAATATATTATAAATATAGCTATTTTATTAACTTGTAGCTTATAGGTATATCCCCTATTAAATATCTATCAGACTCTAAATTGCTGTAAAACCTATTAGAAAGTTTATAGGAAGGTCGGCTTCACTTAATATCTTTAATTAAAAAGTAGAATAATATCTCCTATAGTAAAGATAATAGGGGTCTTCCCCTAATTATAGAACTTATTATATATTTTATCATATTTAGAAAGTACGTTAATAATAGCTAACTCCTAGCTAAATAAGCCATAAACCCTCTTATATACTATAAGAACTAAAACTCCTAACTAGGGTTCAATATTTCATAGTCTATAGGGAAGTTATCTTATTAATAGCTTAGCTAGTAATACCTTAGTTACCTTATAGTAGGAATTATTATAAATCAATTAGCAAGCAATAAGCTATACTACCTAGACGTTGTAATTATTATTATAGAAAGTCTATAGAAAATACCTAATACTTTAGTTTTAGCGCTCTATTTAGCTACCGGTTTAGAGGTAAAATATAGTATTTACTTTCTTCTTAATAAGTAGTAAGTAGTATACTTTAGGTTAGGATCTACTAGTAGATAGTAATGCCTGACTAGATAGAATAGCTTCTAGGAGCTTAAATATAAAGAGGATATATTTAATTAATAGTATAGCTACCCTATTAGCTATAAGTACCTCTTTAGTAGATTAAGAATTTCATAGATTAATTAATAATGGTAAGAATATTATAGTAAGCCTTATTTCCTATTATAAGAGATAGAAGTAGCTTTGTAATAAATTTAATTAACATTTACCAGAAGGGCCTAGTAGGTACCAATATCGGTATAGGTTTACTATATAGGAGGTAGTATCTAGGTTTTATATACTAACATATTATATATATCTTAATAGAATCCTTAATATCCGTCTTTTATGTATTTTAGAAAAATTACCTTTTAATTCTCTTTAGTATCTTAATAACTCCTAAGTAGCCTCCTAATAGTTTATTATATAATACTCTAAGTACTTCATTTTAAAATAAGTAGTTATTAGAAATGTATAAGCCCTCTTAATATCTTAATATATTCAAGTTATTTAATGACTACTTTATCTCTTAATACTCCTATTCCTTATTAGTATAGAAGGGATCTTTCTATTAGGCCTTCTTAAATTATTCCTAGAGTAAGAGTATAAGTTATTCTAGGGATATATTTAATAACTAGGTAGTTTAGTATTATTTAATACCTACCCTCTAAATATTAGCCTTATTAAATTATTATAAGAAGTTATATAGGAGTAAGTTTCTAGCATTCTTCATCTTAATATCCCCTAGTATATAGTTAGGTTTCTATAAGAGGCTATTGGCTAGGTTATAATGTCTTAGTCTATATTTAATTCTAAAGTTAAATAATACTAAGTCCTATAAGATTTAAACCTAGTAGCTATTAAGTATTTCCTTCGTAGTAAAGTATTAATAGTAGTCTATATATAATACTAGGTGTAAAGTAAGTAGTACTACTACTCTATTACTACCTCATAGATAGCTAGAAACTCTACTTCTAGTATACTATATTATGGTTATATACCCTTACGCTTTAAGGGTATAAACGCTATTGGTCTCTATATATTACCCTATGACTAGGTTAATATTACTTTATTATAGATTCTAATAGCTATATTAGTTTTAATTTAGATTAGTAGGGTAGAGTTAACGTAGTATAATATAAGCGCCTCTATAAATAAAGCATATAGTTAGTAGATGGTGACCAGTACCTCCCTAGTTATTACTAGCTATCCCTTAGCTATATTAGTAGGTTAATTAGTAAGAGGGCTATATATCGTAGTATAATTCTTGATAAATTCCTTATAGAAGCTTATAAACCCTAGATATAATTAAGCTAGGGAGCGCTAGGTATAGCTAGCTCTAAGGAGAGACCTTCTATTAGTAAGGTTCGCTATATATAGAGTAGATCTAGTTAGTAATACTATATAGTCTATTCTCTATATTTTAATATTCTATGACTAATTATAGCTCTAATATATATATGGGCCTACTATCTAATTGAAGAAGTAATTTCCTTATTAGGTCTTATACTATAGTTAAATACTAGATACTAGGTATTATATAAAGGAATAAGATAAGAAAGAGAGTTTTATAGAGAGAAAATAGCTGGGGTAAGTAGAATAAGATAGAGGTACTTATAGTATACCTTTAATATATATTAGTAAGTAAAGGTATAAAGGGGTATAGAGAAGGAAAATAACCTAATAGAAATACTAGAACTTAAGATAGAGAAAGAACTAAATATAACTATAATACTAAAGGAGATACATAGCTCTTCTAGTAGGATATTAATTATAATATATAGGATTTAATATAAGTAAATAATATAGTAGTCTCTTTATATAGTAGTCTCCTCTTAATACGCGCTCTTTTATATACCTCAGGCTCTTATTAGAGCTATATATACTAAGAGAAATTATAAGGGATAAGAGGTAAGTATACTATAGGCTATATTAATAAGTAGCGGTTTATTTTTATAGCTTATATACTACTTAATATCTATAGGTGCCTTATAAAGAAGATAACTAAGGAGGCCCTTTATAGCTCAAGAGTAGTCCTTAATAATGAGGGCTTTATACTATATTTTGAGGTCTTATCTACTAAGTTAGGTTATACCTAACTCTATTTAACCTTAATAAGGGTATAAATATCCTAATAAGTACCTATTATTTACTTAAAGAAATAGACCTCTTTATTAGGATTTATAGTAGGGATAATTACTAAATGGGCGAATAATATAATAGTCTCTTTATATAGTAGTCTCCTCTTAATACGCGCTCTTTTATATACCTTCCACTCTTATTAAAGCTATATATACTGAGAGAGATAATAAGGAAGAGGCGGTAAGTATATTATAAGTTATATTAACAAGTAGCCTTTTGCTTCTATGGCTTATATGCTACTTAGAATCTCTAGGTACTTTATAAAGAAGATAGGTAAGGAGATACTTCAAAGCTATATAGTAGTCCTTAATAATACTTAATAATAATAGCCTGGCGCTATATTTCAAGGTTCTATTTACTAAGTATAGTTATAGCTAACTCTATTTAACCTTAATAAGGGTACAGATATACTAATAAGTACCTACTATCTACCTAAAGAAATATAACTTCTATTTAGGATTTATAGTAGAAATAATTACTAGATAGATAAATAGTATAGTAGTATCTTTATATAGTAGTCTCCTCTTAATATATACTTCTTCATATATCTCCCGCTCTTATTAGAGCTATATATATTAAGAGGGATAATAAAGGATAGGAGGGAAGTATACTATAAGCTATACTAATAAGTAGCCTTTTATTCTTATAGCTTATATACTACTTAATATCTATAGGTACCGTATAAAGAAGATAAGTAAGGAGGCCCTTTATAACTTAAAGGTAATCCTTAATAATAAGGCCTTTATACTATATCTTAAGGTTTTATCTACTACGTTAAGTTATAGCTAACTCTATTTAACCTTAATAAGGGTATAAATATACTGATAAGTACTTATTATTTACCTAAAGAAATATATTTTCTCTTTAGGATTTATAGTAGGGATAATTAATAGATATATAAATAGTATAGTAGTTTCTTTATATTGTAGTCTCCTCTTGATATATACTCTTTTATATACCTCTTGCTCTTATTAGAGCTATATATACTAAGAAAGATAATAAGGGATAAGAGGTAAGCATACTATAGGCTATACTAATAATTAGCGTTTTGCTTCTATAGCTTATATACTAATTAAAATCTATAGGTACCCTATGAAAGGATAAGTAAGGAGATACTTCAAAGCTTAAAGGTAATTCTCAATAATACTTAATAATAAGGGCTTTATGCTATATTTTAACGTTTTATCTGCTTCCTACTAGCTACTAGCTAGAGCCCTGTTATATATATAAGGGCCTCTAATAACAGCTAGTAGATAGAAAAGAGCGGTCTAGACCTATATTAATCTAGATTTAGGACTAATTAGCTTAAATCTATAAAAGACTAATTAGACCTAAGCTTTTAATATATAGGAGTCGATAGTAATAAGAGAGAGCCTTTTTCTTAGGTAGGCCTAGCTTCTTGAAAGGTAAAGATTAACCTTCCTAACGGAGGTTATACTATCTATAAGTTACTTAATATATAAGTTAATTACTTAAAGCTATAACTTAGAGATAATCTCTATAATTAAGATATAAATATTAACTCAATTATTTATATTAATTCTAAATATAGCTTTAGTCCTCCTTCTTGAGAGCTAATAATATTAATATCTAATCCTCTGCTACTCCCTCTCTGTTACGACCTGTAAGCAAGGACAACAGCCGAACGACCCACTTGGGCGTCGGATGACTAGGATAGGACATTTATACTATAGGATCACGGGAATAATAGGAACTCACTTAGGAACGGAAGAACTATAGTATAGGTTACGTGACGATAAGATAATATTTATTTTGGATTAAAATAATCTAGTATAACTTAGGGGCTAAACGATTATTCTGGATTAAAATAATCTAGATCGACTTAAGGTATAAAGATATATATTTAGAATTAGACTTATATATAGTATAACCTGAGCCTAGCTTATAGCTAGACTTCCATAGCTCTTTAGCAATTAACTTGTAAATATCCTCATAGATACTCTCAGCTTATCTTTACTACGAATTACTTATTAAGTCTAAGACTAATCACCTTAGCCTCTAAAAGTCTGATCTACTATTAGCCTACGACCTACGACTACGTATTAATCCCTAACTTCTAATAGCGGACCCTACTATCAATAGCTAACTATAATACTTTGATTGCTCCTATTTAGTAAGTTAACTATTAAGACTACTAATAGTATAGATAAGATATCTTCTCGCGCCTCCGCTAAGTTACCTACTCCTAGAACCTCCTCTTCTTTATAGCAACTAGTCGGAAAATCTAGCTAAAGAACTTAAAGGAGCCCCTATAGCTATAGACTCTAATAACGAGGTAACTCTAAAGAAAGATACCTATAACCAACTCCGAACTAGAGTTAAGAAAGGAGATAATAATATCGCTAAAATCCAGACTATATATAATAAAACTACTGCAGAACTCCAGAGCCTTAAAAGAATAATATAATAGCTAGGAAACAGCTCTTAGCATATTATAAACCTAGAGAATGAAGTTATCTATCTAAGAGGATAGAACGGCAATACTAATATTAAAGAACTCCAGAAAGAAATCAAAACCCTATATACTACTACTAATATTATTACAACCCCTACTAGAGGACGATAGAAGCTTAAGCTTAGTCCCCTAATAACCTATAATAGCACCCCGGGATATCTCAAAGGATTCCTAATCTAAGTTAAGAACTATTAGAATTTCTATTATAGCGATTTCACTAATTAAACTAAAAAGGTAGTCTATATAGCTACTTACCTTAGAGGACGAGCCCTTAAATAGTTCGAACCTATCTAAGAAGAATTCCTTAAGTACGAAACCTTGGACGAATGCTCTATAGAAACTTATAATATATATAATAGTTTCTAAGGATTCGAAGACGCTCTCTACTCGCTCTTCTAGAACCCTAATAAAAAGCAATAAGCTAAATAAGAGCTATTATAACTCCGATAAACTAAATCTGCTAAAGAATTCGCTACTACTTTTAGATAGCTAAGTATTTAACTCGATCTTACTAAGGAAACTAAGATCTTTATGTTCTATTAAGGACTTAAGGACGAAGTTAAAGATAAGATTATTAAGGTTAACCGCCCTAATAACTTCCTCTAATATGCCGATCTAGCGATTAAGATTAATAACTAGTTATTCGAACGCTATAAGGAAAAGGGCGAAAAACGACAAGGACCCAACTTAGGATGCAAGTACTAGTAGCAGCTTTAACACAAGTTTAATAGTTAACGAAAAGATAACAAGCCCCGTAATAACTAGAATAACACCCGATAAAGTACTACCTATAGATAATATAGCGGACCTAAAGATCTTAGCATAATAACTAAGCCCAACGATAAGAAGCCCTGGAACCCTAAATACTATAACTATAATAAGCAAGGTCATATCGCTAAAGACTGCAAATAACCCAAGAAGCTTCCTTAGAAGCCTATAATAGAGAGGCCACGATAAGTTAATATGATCTCAAAAGCTCCTTAAGCGTTGCTATCATAGACCGGGTGCTATAATAACAATTATCGAATCTATCTCGAAGATAAAGAAATATCAGGTTACTACCTAAGGGATAATAACTCCGGACGATCCGGATATAACTACCTCGGATACTTATCCTAAGACTCTAGTAATAATATATAGCAAAATAGCTAGAAAGCCTAGAGAATAGCTTAGCGAGATGCTATAGATCTAACAACTTGAACCTATTAGTATATCCCCTACTATATGCAACTAGGAACTAGAAAACAATAATAAGCAAAAACTCGCATACCTTTAGTTAGCTAAACTTATATACCTAGAACGAATCTAAGATAAACCGTATAACCCTATATAGGAAGAATAACTAAAAGCTATGCTTATATATATAGAATAACGAAAGAACGCATATAGAAACCCTACTTAGATCGGATAAATCAGCTAAGAACTTGAAAAATAAGTCGAAGAAGAATCCGAGGAAGAACAAGAATATTAATACGACCTACTAATAGAATAATAACTTCTTAGTATAACTAGTAACTAGACTTTTGGAGAAGGTGAAAGTTCACCTTATAACTCGGATAAACCTCGTAACGTTGCTCGATAATATACTTAGGTAGAGATTACCTATAGGCATACCCCTAGTATAGATAACTCTAGCTCTAAAGAGGAATCTAATAATCAAGAAGATAAGACTAAGTAACTTCTATAGTATTAAGAAGTAAATATATTTCGAGACTAGTAATAATAGTACTTCTATAGCACTATAGCAAACTAATAAGAACGGGACTATATTCCCAAACTATATATAAAAGACTACCTCGTACTAAGAAGTAACTATTAACTCTACTAAACCCTCTTCTAGCCCTAATACTTCTATAATAAGTATAAAGAATATATAGGAGAAAAGCATAATTACTAATTCTACCCTAGAAGATATAATAACGAACCTATTTAGGAAGTCTACTCGATATCCGTTATAGTTAGATAGATTATAATATTATTTAAAAATAACCTTATAATCTTTAGACCTAGCCCGCAATTTCCTATGAGATATTAATATAATAATATAATAAAGTGGGATAAATATTAATAAGATAAGTATTAAGTATATTATTAAGAAAAAGCACGTGCCTAGAGAATCGCAAAGAACGGACCTAGACCCCTATAGGTTAGGATCTATGAGAATAGCCTTATGAAGGCAAGACGGGAAGGGAAATATATTACTCACCCTAGACTATTTAAGTAGTTAAAAATCTAGACTTACCTACTAAAGAAGGATTATAATAGGCAATAGGCAAAAGATCTATCTACTAAGTATTATAAGGATATAAGGATAATATTAAGCTAGAAGTTACTATTAACTAATAAATAGCGCTTATATTAATCGATAGCAGAGCTAAAGCTAACTATATTACCCCCCGAGCTATTAATAAGCTAAAGGTATAATAGGGAGGAAAAGAACGACTATACCGCCTATATATAGCAGAAGGAGAAGAATTTAAGTATAAAGGAGGTACTATTTATAACGAGACTGCGCCCCTTGAGATAAGCTATCTAGATCGGAAAGAAAGAATCTAATTAGATATTGCTAATATAGGAATATATAATATAGTGCTAGGATTACCCTAGCTACGAATAAATAACCTATAGATAGATTAGAGAAAAGGCTAACTCTATTAGAACTATAATAGTTTAGTCCCTAAGCAGCCCTATCGAAATCAGGCCTTAAACGAATCGATATAATAAGGAGCAGCAAAACGATATATCTACTACCTCAAGGCAAAAGAAGCTATATTATAACTATTAATAATAATAGATCTCGAATAAAAAGACGATCTATTTCTATCTATTCTAGAAGAGTATAGAATTTATAAGAAACTCTTTGCAGCCGAGTTAGAAACCGGACTACCTAAATATACTAGTTTTAACTATAAAATTCCCCTTAAGGAAGGGAAGGAACCACGATTTAATAAAATCTACGGACTTAATCTAATAGAAATAGAAGCCCTAGACTAGTACCTCGAAGAAAACCTGAAGAAAGGTTATATTAGACCTTCGATATTACTAGCAGGAAGCCTAATCCTATTTATACTAAAGAAGAACGGAAAACTATAACTATACGTTAACTATCGCATGCTTAACGAAATAATAATTAAAAATCGCTACTTACTACTACTAATTGATAAAATAAGATAACTCCTCTACGGAGCTAACTATTTTATAGCTCTCAACCTTAAAGGAGCCTATAACCTAATTAGAATAAAATAAGGAGAAGAATAGAAGACCGCCTTCAGAATATGGAAAGGATATTTCAAATACCTCGTTATACTATTCGGTCTTACTAACGCCCCTATAACTTTCTAAAATATAATTAACTATATCTTATATAAGTATATCGATATTTATATAGTAATTTACCTTAATAATATTCTCATCTTCTCGCTAATACTTAAGAAATATAAGGAAGATATATATCACGTCTTATAAGCTCTTTAGGAAGCTAAGCTCCTAGTTAAACCAGAAAAGAGCGAATTCCACACCTAGAAGGTAGAATACCTCGGATTTACTATTACCCCTAGAAAAGTCTATATATTAGAAAACAAAGTTAAAGCTATCAAAGAATAGCTAGTACCTAATAACCTTAAGGAAGTCTAAGGATTCCTAGGATTCGTTAACTTCTACTAGAAATTCATTAAAGACTATAGTAAGATCAATATAGCTCTCACTAGCCTTAGCTATAAAGATACCCCTTTTATATAGGAAGAACTATAATAAATAGCATTTCAGAAGATTAAGGACCTTATTACTAACGAACCTATCCTAATTATTCTAGATCTAATAAAATAATTCGAAGTAGAACTAGATATATCTAACTATATAATCGGAGCATAACTATCCCAACGAGACTCAGAAGGACGACTATACCTATACGCCTTCTTCTCTTGCAAACTTTATAGACCGGAACTCAACTACTAGATCTATAATAAGGAACTTATAGTAATTATTAAAGCCTTTAAGGAATAGAGACCCGAACTCTTAGGAACTATCTATAAAGTACTTATATACTCGGACTATAAGAACCTTTTATACTTTACTACCTCGAAAGTATTAAATAAATAATAAGTTAGATAGTTAGAATTCTTATTAGAATTCAATTTTCGAATTATCTACTGCAAAAGATTAGATAATAATAGAGCTAACGCTCTTAGCTAATAACTAGATTATAATATCCTAATACTAGAAGAAACCTAGGTAATCCTTAAAGGGAATAATAATAGAGACCTAGTACTAGTAACTAAACTCTTGATAATAGCTAGACGATCTAATACTAGCCCGACTAGTAAACTAGATAACGAAGCAATTATAGAGTTTCATGCCCATCCTATATATAGCTACTAAGGAATTATAAAAACCTAGAAACGACTACAATAACGATATAGAGGAACGATTAGCAGAGAACGTATAGCAAAGGCAATTAGAGACTGCGAAGTCTGCCTTAAAAGCAAACCTACTTAATACTAGCTATATAGCATGCTATAACCTTTATCTATGCTGCAAATAGCCTAGCAATCTATATCCCTCGACTTTATTATTAAACTACCAAAGTCTCGAGAACCCCTTATAGAAGTATACTTTAATAGCGTTCTTATTATTATAGACCGACTCACGAAGTACGCCTACTTTATCCCGTATAAGGAAGCAAGCAACGCTGAAGAATACGCCTATATATTTATTAAATATATCATAGCTAATTATAATATACCTAAGGAAATTATATTAGATAGAGATAAGATCTTCACCTCTAAGTTTTAGAACTCAATTATATCATAACTCGGTATTAAGTAAGCAATATCTACTATATTTCACCCGCAGACCGATAGATAAATAGAACAGATTAACTAAATCCTCGAAACCTACCTCCGCGCTTATATTAATTATAACTAAGATAATTAGATTATATTACTCCTAGTCGCCTAATTCGTATATAATAGCGCAATTAGAGAAAGTACTAAGGAATCCCCCTTCTACCTTAACTATAGATTCGAACTAACTGCCTATAGAGAACCCCGGATAGGCCTAGCTATAGTAAAAGCTATTACCTTAGTATAATAAATCAAGGATATCTAAGAAAACGCATATAAAGAACTCGAATTTATATAATAATAAATAGCATAGTTTAGTAATTAGCAAAGGATTGAGGGATTAACCTTAAAAGAGGGAGATAGCGCCTACCTTATATAGCGAAATATTAAAATAAAACGACTAAGTAATAAACTCAATTATAAAAAACTCGGACCTTTCAAAGTCTTATGAGTAATTTCACTAGTTAACTACGAACTCAAACTCCTAGAAACTATAAAGTATTACCTAATATTCTATATCTTATTACTCAAACTAGCCCTATGAGGATTATAAATAAATAACTTTATTATTATAGAAGATAACGAACTAGAGTATGAAGTTAAACGGATCCTCAACTACTTAGAAGAACTAGATAGATACTAATATCTTATTAAGTAGAAAGGATATAGTTATAAAGATGATATATAGGAACTAGCTAAGAATATTACTAATGCGAAAGACGAGCTTGCAACCTACTAGCAGCAATATTAAGAACGAGAAGTAATACTAGCAGCACTAATAACACTACTATTAATAAAAACTAGTAGCTACCTACGAATAAGATACCTATATTACTTCATAAAGCTACCTACTAAAGCAGATAGACTGCAATAAGGAAAACTATTTATTTAGCTAGGAACACCTAAAGCTAGTTAAGAAACCTCGGAAGAACCGACGTTTAGAGGGATACCTAGGTCTATAACCCTAGTACCTAGAGAGGACTAAGTCGACTTATTAGGAGCACCTTATAATAATAGATCCTCTACTACCCGGGACTCCTATACTTTAAGAGCGCGCTCCTCCGCCTCCTACTTATTAATAGATTATATTCTATAACGGATTAAATCCGAACTACGCTCCTTTAGGAACCTTTTTTACCTACGAATGCGGGATAAACGACTTAGAGCTATAGCTAGTTAAGTCTATAAAGTTTCTAACGCCTCCTCAGCCTCTTCTTCTTCTCGCTCTACCTTCTTCTGCTCTCTAAAGTAACGATTTACTATAATAAATTAGCTGCTGCTAAAAAGAATATATATTAACTACTCATAGGTATTCGCTATGTTACCACTATTATAGTTCGATAAACCACGCTTAATATACTTACTATAACGCTTCGAGTTAGTAAGGTCTATCTTATATACTCGGTTATGCTAGAAATAGGGAGAATATAGCATAGCATCATAACCACGATATCTAATAAGATCACTAAGGACCTGACGACTACGACGAACTTAGGTGCGACGAGCTCTATGCGAATCAGATTTTTCAATGCGATCTAATATAATATTAGCATTATAGAAAATCAGGAAGCACGATTAATAGATCCCTAACCTGGGACTAACGACCTACTTATATTAGGTCTTGAGGATAAGACCTTTAGAGAGGGGACCTAATATTATAACCCGTAAGTAAGGATAATAGCTAAATAACCCACTTAGGCGTCGGATAACTAGGATAGGATATTTATACTATAGGATCACGGGAATAATAGGAACTCACTTAGGAATAGAAGAACTATAGTATAGGTCACGTGATAATAAGATAATGATTATTTTGGATCAAAATGATCTAGTATAACTTAGGGGCTAAACGATTATTCTAGATCAAAATGATCCAGATCGACTCAAGGTATAAAGGTATATATTCAGAATTAGACTTATATATAGTATAACCTAAGCCTAGCTTATAGCTAGACTTCTATAGCTCTTTAGCAATTAACTTATAAATATCCTCATAGATACTCTTAGCTTACCTTTACTACGAATTACTTATTGAGTCTAAGACTGATCACCTTAGCCTCTGAAAGTCTGATCTACTATTAGCCTACGACCTACGACCACGACCACGACCTAGTATACTATTACTACGTGTCAATCCCTAACTTCTGTTAGCAGACCCTACTGTCGATAGCTGACCGTAACACTCTCCTTCTGTTACGACCCGTCATACAAGGATAACAGTCGACCGACCCACTCGGGCGTCAGACGGCTAGGACAGGACATTTATACTACAAGATCACGGGAATAACATGGACTCACTCGGAACGGAAGAACTATAGTATAAGTCACGTAATAATAAGATAAGACTAAGCAGATAGTATAGATCACTAAGCGCTTAGTAAGACTTACTAAGCGGTCACTAACGATTACTAAGCGCTTAGTAATACCTAATTAGTAATTAGTAATAGGATAAGGAACCCTTCAGGCTTTATATATAATATAACCTAAGCCCGGCTCTAGGTCAGACTTCCATAGCTCTTTAGCAATTAACTTCTATATTCATCCTCACGGATACTCTCAGCTTACCTATACTGCGAAATACTTATTAAGCCTAAGACTAATTACCTTAGTCTCTAAAGACCTGATCTACTATCAGCCTATAACTATAACTATAACCTAGTATACTATTACTACGTCTTAATCCCTAGCTTCTATTAGTAGACTCTACTATCAGATAGCTAACTATAATATTTTAATTGCTCCTATTGAGTAAGTTAACTATTAAAACTACTAAATAGTATAGATAAGATATCTTCTCGCACCTCCGCTAAGTCACTAACTCCTAGAACCTCCTCTTCTTTGTAGTAACTAGTCCGAAACCTAGCTAAAGAACTTAAAGGAGCCCCTATAGCTATAGACTCTAACGACGAGGTAACCCTAAAGAAAGATACCTATAACTAACTCCGAACTAGAGTTAAGAAAGGAGATAACGACGTCGCTAAAATCTAGACTATATATAACGAAACCGCTATAGAACTTCAGAGCCTTAAGAGAATAATATAATAACTAAGAAATAGCCCTCAGCATATCGCAGATCTAGAAAACGAAGTTATTAGCCTAAGAGGATAGAATAGCAACGCTAATATCGAGGAACTCTAGAACGAAATCAGAACCTTACGCGCTGCTACTAATATTATTATAACCCCTACTAGAGGATGATAGAAGCTTAAGCTTAGTCCCCTAATAACCTATAATAGTACCCCTAGATATCTCAAAGGATTTCTAATTTAAGTTAAAAACTACTAGAACTTCTATTATAGCGATTTCACTAATTAAACCGAAAAGGTAGTCTATATAGCTACCTACCT
Source organism: Colletotrichum sansevieriae (assembly GCA_026260285.1). NCBI lineage: Eukaryota > Fungi > Ascomycota > Sordariomycetes > Glomerellales > Glomerellaceae > Colletotrichum > Colletotrichum sansevieriae. The sequence goes on along the minus strand of JAOQIF010000512.1, from coordinate 39,009 downwards.
TAGAGGATAAGCCCTTAAATAGTTCGAACCTATCTAAGAAGAATTCCTTAAGTATAAAACTTTAGACGAATATTCTATAGAAACTTGCGATATCTATAGTAGTTTCTAAGGATTTGAAGATACTCTCCGCTCGCTCTTCTAGGACCCCGATAAGAAGCAATAAGCCGAACGCAAACTATTATAACTTCGATAAACTAAATCTACTAAAGAATTCGCTACTACTTTCAGATAATTAAGTATCTAACTCGACCTTACTAAAGAAACTAAGATCTTTATATTCTACTAAGGACTTAAGGATGAAATAAAAGATAAGATTATTAAGGTTAACCGCCCTAACGACTTCCTCTAGTACGCCGAGCTTGCGATTAAGATTAATAACTAGTTATTGGAATGCTATAAAGAAAAAGGCGAGAAACGATAAGGACCTAACTCAGGACGCAAGTACTAGTAGCAGCCTCAATATAAGTTTAATAGTTAACGAAACGATAACAGGCCTCGTAATAACTAGAATAACACCCGATAAAGCACTACTTATAGGCAATATAGCGGACCTATAGATCTTAGCATAATAACTAAGCCTAATGATAAAAAGCTATAGAACCCCAAATGCTAGAACTATAATAAGGTTACGTCGCTAAAGACTGCATATAACCCAAGAAGCTTCCTTAGAAGCCCGTAATAGAGAGACCACGATAAGTCAACACGATCTCCAAAGCCCCTTATACGTTGCTATTATAGACCGGGTGCTATAATAATAATTATCGAATTCATCTCGAAGATAAAGAGATATTAGGATATTACCTAAAGGATAACAACTCCGGATAATCCGGATATGATATAACTACCTCGGATACTTATCCTAAGACCCTAGTAATAATATATATTAATAATAGCATACTAGCGAGAAAGCCTAGAGAATAGCTTAACGAGATACTATAGATCTAATAGTAAAAACCCGTTAGCATACCCCCTACTATATATAACTAGGAACTAGAGGATAATAATAAATAAAAACTTATACGCCTTTAGTTAGCTAAACTCATATATCTAGAATAAATCTAAGACGAACCTTATAACCCTATATAGGAAGAATAACTAAGAACTATACTTATATATATAGAACGACGAAAGAATGCACGTAGAAACCCCGTTTAGATTGAATAAATTAATTAAGAACTCGAAAAATAAGTCGAAGAAGAATCTAATAAAGAACTAGAATATTAGCACGACCTACTAATAGAATAATAACTTCTTAGCATAGCTAGTAATTAGACTTTTAGAAGGAGCGAAAGTTTACCTTATAACTTAGATAAACCTCGTAACGTTACTCAATAACATACCTAAGCAGAGATTACCTATAGGCACGCCCCTAGTATAGATAACTCTAGCTCTAAAGAGGAATTTAACGATTAAGAAGACGAGACTAAGCAACTTCTATAGTATTAAGAAGTAAATATATTCCGAGACTAGTAATAATAGTACTTCTATAGCACTCTAGCAAACTAATGAGAACGGGACTATATTCCTAAATTATATACAGGAGACCACCCCGTACTAAGAAGCAACTATTGACTCTACTAAACCCTCTTCTAGCCTTAATGCTTTTATAATAAATATAAAGAATATATAAGAGAAAAGCATAACTATTAATTCTACCCCAGAAGATATAATAACGAACCTATCCGGGAAATCTACTCGATATCCGTTATAGTCGGATAGATTATAGCATCATTCGAAGATAACCTTATAACCTTCAGACCTAGCCTACGGTTTCCTATAAGATATTAATATAACGATATAATAAAGTAGAACGAATACTAATAAGATAAGTATTAAGTATACTATTAAGAAAAAGCATATACCTAGAGGATCGCAAAGAACGGACCTAAACCCCTATAGGTTAGGATCCGTGAGAATAGCCTCACGAAGGCAAGATGGGAAGGAAAACAAATTACTCACCCCGGACTATATGAGTAGTTAAAAAACTAGACTCGCCTACCGAAGAAGGATCACGATAAGCAATATATAAAGGATCTATCTACTAAATATTATAAGGATATAAGGGTAATATTAAACTAGAAGTTACTATTAACTAGCAAATAACGCTCGCGCTAATCGATAGCAGAGCTAAAGCTAACTATATTGCCCCCCGAGCTATTAATAGGCTGAAAGTATAATAGGGAGGAAAAGAACGACTATACCGCCTATATATAGCAGAAGGAGAAGAATTCAAGTATAAAGGAGGTACTATTTATAATAAGACTACGCCCCTCGAGATAAGCTATCTAGATCAGAAAGAAAGAATCTAATTCGATATTACTAATATAGGAACGTATAATATAATACTAGGACTACCCTAGCTACGAATAAATAACCCATAGATAGATTAGAGAAAAGGCTAACTCTATTAGAACTACGACGGTTCAATTCCTAAGCAGCTCTATAAAAGTTAGGCCTCAAACGAATCGATATAACAAGGAGCAGCAAAACGATATATTTACTACCTCAAGGTAAGAGAAGCTATACTAATAACGGATCTCGAATAGAAGAACGATCTATTTCTATCTATCCTAGAAGAATATAGAGTATATAAGAAACTCTTTATAGCTAAGTTAGAGACCGGACTGCCTGAATATACTAGTTTTAACTACGAAATTCCCCTCAAGGAAGGGAAGGAACTACGATTTAATAAGATCTACGGACTTAATCTAACGGAAATAGAAGCCCTAGACCAGTACCTCGAAGAAAACTTAAAGAAAGGTTATATTAGACCTTTAATATTACTAGCAGGAAGCCTAATCCTATTTATACTAAAGAAGAACGGAAAACTATAACTATATATTAACTATCGCATGCTTAACGAGATAATAATTAAAAATCGCTACCTACTACTACTTATTAACGAGATAAGATAACTCCTCTATAGAGCTAACTAGTTTATAGCCCTCGACCTCAAAGGAGCTTATAACCTGATTAGAATAAAAGAAGGAGAAGAATAGAAGACCGCCTTCAGAATATAAAAAGGATATTTCAAGTACCTCGTTATACTATTTAGTCTTACTAACGCTCCTACAACTTTCTAGAATATAATTAACCATATCTTATGCAAGTATATCGATATTTATATAGTAGTTTACCTTAACGATATTCTCATCTTCTCACTAATACTTAAGAAATATAAGGAAGACGTATATCATATCTTATAAGCTCTTTAGAAAGCTAAGCTTCTAGTAGAACTAGAAAAAAGCGAATTTCACACCTAGAAGGTAGAATACCTCGGATTTACTATTACCCCTAGGAAAGTCTATATATTAGAAAACAAAGTCAAAGCTATTAAAGAATAGCTAGTACCTAACAATCTTAAGGAAGTTTAAGGATTCCTAGGATTTATTAACTTCTATTAAAAATTTATTAAAAACTATAGCAAGATTAATATAGCTCTTACTAGCCTTAGCCGCAAAGATACCCTGTTTATATAGGAAGGATTATAATAGATAGCATTTCAGAAGATCAAGGACCTTATCGCTAGCGAACCCATCCTAATCATTCCAGATCCCACGAAATAATTCGAAGTAGAACCGGATATATCTAACTATGCAATTAGAGCATAACTATCCTAACGAGACTCAGAAGGATGACTATACCTATACGCCTTCTTCTCTTGCAAACTTTATAGACCGGAACTCAACTACTAGATCTATAATAAGGAACTTATAGTAATTATTAAAGCCTTTAAGGAATAGAGACCCGAACTCTTAGGAACTATCTATAAAGTACTTATATACTCGGACTATAAGAACCTTTTATACTTTACTACCTCAAAAGTATTAAATAAATAATAAGTTAGATAGTTAGAATTCTTATTAGAATTCAATTTTCGAATTATCTACTGCAAAGGATTAGATAATAATAGAGCTAACGCTCTTAGCTAATAACTAGATTATAATATCCTAATACTAGAAGAAACCTAGGTAATCCTCAAAGGAAATAATAATAAAGACCTAGTATTAGCAACTAAGCTCTTAATAATAGCTAGACGATCTAGCACTAGCCCGACTAGTAAACTAGATAACGAAGCAATTATAGAGTTTCATACCTATCCTGCATATAGCTACTAAGGAATTATAAAAACCTAGAAATAACTATAATAACAATATAGAGAAACGATTAGCAGGGAACGCGTAGCAAAAGCAATCAGAGATTATGAAGTTTGCCTCAAAAGCAAACCTACTCGATATTAGCTATATAGTATGCTATAACCTTTGCTTATACTACAAATAGCCTAGCAATCCATATCCCTCGACTTTATTATCAAACTACTAAAGTCTCGAGAACCCCTTATGAGAGTATACTTTAATAGCGTTCTTATTATTATAGACCGACTTACGAAGTACGCCTACTTCATCCCGTATAAGGAAGCAAGCAACGCCGAAGAATGCGCATATACCTTTATCAAGTATATCATAGCTAACTATAGTATACCTAAGGAAATTATATTAGATAGAGATAAGATCTTTACTTCTAAGTTTTAGAACTTAATTATATCACAACTCGGTATTAAGCAAGCAATATCTACTACATTCTACCCGCAAACCGACGGACAAATAGAACGGATTAACTAAATTCTCGAAACCTATCTCCGCGCTTATATTAATTATAACTAAGATAATTAGGTTATATTACTACTAATAGCCCAATTCGCATATAATAGCGCAATCAGAGAAAGTACTAAGGAATCCCCCTTCTACTTTAACTATAGATTCGAACCAACCGCCTATAGAGAACCTCGGATAGGCCTAGCTATAGTAAAAGCTATTACCTTAATATAATAAATCAAGGATATCTAAGAAAACGTATATAAAGAACTCGAATTTATATAATAACGAATAGCACGGTTTAGTAATTAATAAAGGATTAAGGGATTAACCTTAAAAGAGGGAGATAGCGCCTATCTTATATAGCGAAATATCAAAATAAAATAACTAAGTAATAAACTTAACTATAAAAAACTCGGACCTTTTAAAGTTTCACGAGTAATTTCACTAGTTAACTACGAACTCAAACTCCTAGAAACTATAAAGTATTACCTAGTATTCTATATTTCGTTACTCGAACTAGCTCTATGAGGATTATAAACGAATAACCTTATCGTTATAGAAGATAACGAACCAGAGTACGAAGTTGAATAGATCCTTAACTACCTAGAAGAATTAGATAGATACTAATATCTTATTAAATAGAAAGGATATAGTTATAAAGATGATATATAGGAACTAGCTAAGAATATTACTAATATGGACGACGAACTCACGATCTACTAGTAATAATACTAAGAACGAGAAACCACACCAGCGCCTATCACACTAGTTCAGAAGAACGCTAGATATAAATAAATTAGATACCTATACTACTTCACAAAGTTACCAATAGAAAAAGATCATCTAAGGCAAAAGAAACTATTTATTCGGTTAGGAATGCTAATAGGAAACTAAGACTCCCCTAATAAAAAACTCAGAGTACTAGGATTCTAGTCACCTAGGATAGCATCTAGGTCGACTATACCGAAACCACCTATTAATTACACTTCCTAAACCATAGGAGACCCTAGAGAAGGATCCCCGGACGACTCGCCTTTAACTATTACTAATATCTCCTTATAACCCTTCTTAAAAACCACCCGCTTCGCCTTATAAATACGATCTAATTTAGCAAGAACTTTATTCACTTTAGTCTACGCCTTTTATAACGCCTCTATTCTTTTTCGAAATAACTCTTCAGCCCCTTCTTCCTTATTATCCAAACGATGAGATTCTACTATTAATCGTTCTATTATAATAAGTTAGCAAAAAATAAAAGAACTATATAAGAAAAAAGACCTACGTTAGCAGATCGTATTATTAGAAGCATCGCAAGAACGACGAGTGCTACCTATAGCGATATACTCCCTATAGACCAGAGAACTAGGTAATATTTTGCAACGCAAACCTTTAGAACGATAGCGACGATAAGGCATAACTTTAAAACCGTTCTCAGCGATATTAAGAGAATAACAATAATAACGAAGCGTGGAAATCGCAGGATTATTAATAACGCGACTTAATATAGTATTAGCACTATAAAGAGATTAAGAAGCACGATTAATAGATCCCCAACCTAGGACTAATAACCTACTTATACTAGGTCTTGAGGACAAGACCTTTAGAGAGGAGACCTAATATTACAACCCGTTATATAAGGATAATAGTCGACCGACCTACTCAGGCGTCAGACGGCTAGGATAGGATATTTATACTACAGGATCACGGGAACAATATAGACTTACTCGGAACGGAAGAACTATAGTATAAGTTATATAATAATAAGATAAGACTAAGCAGATAGTATAGATCACTAAGCGCTCAGTAAGACTTACTAAGCGCTTAGTAGTACCTAATTAGCGATTAGCAATAGGATAAGGAACCCTTTAGGCTTTATATATAGTATAACCTGAGCCCGGCTCCAGGTCAGACTTCTATAGCTCTTCAGCAATTAACTTCTATATTTATCCTCACGGATACTCTTAGCTTACCTATACTGCGAAATACTTATTAAGCTTAAGACTAATCACCTTAGTCTCTAAAGACCTGATCTACTATCAGCCTACGACTACGACTACGACCTAGTATACTGTTACTACGTCTCAATCCCCAGCTTCTATTAGCAGACTCTACTATCGGATAGCTAACCGTAACACCATCCTTTTCATTATAACACTAATTAAGGATCCTTATCTCTAATAACTTTAAAGCTATTTTTAATGATAATTTATGTAGCTAAATTAACATATTCGAACCTAAGGAGACTAACCTATTTAAAACTACTAGCTAGTAGTAAAGCTATAGGAAAGTTAGTTAGAAATTACGAACAAATAAGTTATTAGGGGGTTAGTAAGTAGACTACTTAACGTTATGAAACTAACTATAGAAAGTATCGATTCTTATGTTTTCTATTCTTATTAGCTTAATCGGTCAGCTAATATTAAATTAACGCGTAGCGGATAGTAGTTAGTAATTACTTTTTAAGTCATCAGTTAACTCAATTTAGCTATCAGTAAAATATAATATACGATAGATATAAATAAAAGCTATTATTTAATTCCTATCGTACGTGCGTCTTTATTTATATCTAACGCTTAAGGTAGATATTAACGCTATCTTTTAACTTAAAGCGGCGCGGCACATTTTGCTAGAATCGACTTTCTTAGATAGGCAGCAGAGTAGATCGAGGGCATTATTACACAGCGTCAGGTACGCTATAAATTCCAGCGGCTTATCTACTTGACCGGAGTTTAGGCAGCTTCAGTCCGAGCATTTCCAATCGGTCCTATAGTGAGGTAGCAGTAGGACGTCTTCGCTCCCTCGCGAGGAGAGCCGTAGCTAGGTTGAAGATAGCAGAATCGGGTTCTGAATCTGGCGAGTCTGAGGCTGTTAATAGTAGACTGCCTCATCGTTCCTTGGAAAGCGTCTATTAACTTTTCACCCCCTGAAGAGTGATTGAAGCCATTTTTATGAAGGAAGCGATTGACTCTGGCTGCGTTTGAGTTCGCAGTGTTAATAAACTTCGCATTGGCAACGGGAATACTTCCTGGCTCGGATTCGTACTTGAGGCTGAGATGCGGTAGGCTGGATGGGCTTTCTGATACTCTATGGATGTCTCTCGTTAGATCGATGAACGAAACTTGATTCCGGGGTAGACCGTGTCCTCCGAGGCCTTAGTCAAGCAGTCGCCCTAGCAACTATTATCTCTATCGTCGCAGTAACTTCGGTTGGGAGAATTGCTAGGAGATCCATGGCCGTGGCCTGTGGGGAGAACTGCGAGAGCTGCGAGAGCTGCGAGGGTATCTACGTCTGTCACTACAGCGATGCGGCTTACGGCTGTCGTCAGATTGAGCGGTGTCAATGGAACCGAAATGGAGTTCGGCCATCAGTCAAGAGACGTACGGAGAGGAGATCACGGAGATCACGGCGGCTTCTTCGGAATTGAGTCCTAGGACACAAATGGCATCTAGGAGAGCTTCTCAGTGCGGCAAGAATACGGAGACTTGGAGCAGCTAGGGGAAGCCTGTCTAGCGACGCCGGGACTCGGGAGAACGCAAGGGCGGGCCGCGATTAGGGCGACGGGAGGTGTCCTCACGAAATGCACCGGAGCTCCCCATAATTCCTCGTTTCCCTCGTCTCGCTATCGTACCTTCACGTTGTCATAAGCTCCACAAGGAGCCACACAATTAATTCGTAGGTCGTGTATGTTGTTTCTTTGATGTTGCTCTTGTGTGCATATCCTCATGCTGGACGTCGTAATAGCACTCTTGCGGGGAGGAGCCAAAAGGTATTCAGAGACTTACGCTTGCTTGTGAGGCAGCACGACCGGCCGCAGTTGCATTCACTCGGGATTAGGGAGCAAAGAGCGTTGAACTTCAAGCAAAGAACGTTCTGGACAGTGTTTTGATCGTTGCGACTAATGGTATATTCACGGCAATCGGGACGTCTAGCCCAGAGCTGGCTAAGCAACCTTAATTGGCTCATGGGGGCCCGTACCATCTTCTTGTGATGGTACGGCTCACTGATTGGTCGCAAGACTGAATGGGACTACCTGTCAGCAACGTGTGCATCTAGCGCGTGGGTTAGCGGCTGCATTTGGCGGGCGAACCTACACTCAGTAGGCAGGAGTAACTTGATAACTCTACTAATATTATAACCGACGCGACTATTCTCCGAGGGTGCGCACATATAGAATATCTCCTACCACCACTACTATACATAAAAGTGTTATAGTATGCTCTATTCTTGCGAGGGGTTAGACCCGAGTTTGTTGAACAAGAGGTCGCCGTAATACTATTTATTCAAGCTAAAGAGGAAAAGGGGAAGTTTTCGTCTCCAGCAGAGATTTCACTAGTCTATAGAGAACTACTAGGTGGGCCCTAGGTGGGCCCTTGGTGGCCCCCTTAAGGCGGTGAACCTGGGCAGAAGCCCAGGTAGGCTCGACCCGGGCGTAGCCCGTAACAATTCTTGCAGCAAAGTCCAACATCCAAGGGTCAGCAGTCTCTCATCCCAAACGTCGCTGTGTGAATGTAACATAGGACCAAGGAGCACACGGGTCATTCATAAAACCTGATTGGGGTCCGACTTCGAACCGCACTGGTCGAGCAGTACGCCCCCAGGGCCCTGTGGATGCGTCTCGACTGTAATTCAACTCCTTTGATTTAAGTGACCTATGGTTGGAATAACGAAGGCCCCCGCTTATCGCAAAAAGGCAGGATAAAAGGCAGAGATAGTATTCGACCAATGAAACGAATGCGCATACGGACGCGGATCTCGGGCAGCGTCTATGCCGATAAGTGTAGCAAGCTAAGCGGTACTTTAATCTATTTAGTTATGTTTTCAACGCAAGTAACAGCTCTATATAGACTGCACATAGACTATAAGATATCGTCTAGTGAAAATTAGGTCGACATAGGCAGTCACCAATAGAGCCAAGTGATAGTGCGAAGAGACAGAGGCAAAACCGTTGTTTTAGGGCTAATTAATAGGACGCCCCGCCCTACTAGAACGAATAAAAGTAAATAATAATTTAGAGGCAGGCCGCACGCTATGCGTAATATTTCCCTAACAAGGTAACACAATGCTCTATGTCTTAAGCTTTGCTCGTGCGATATATTAGATATGCGAACTATATAAGTTATATAAGAACCTTCCGTTCTTAGGCTTATTTGCGGTATTAATGGTTTATAAGAGTAGCTCCTCTAAAGGTATCGGAGCTAATAGAGCGGCATAAAAGGGGTAATCGCGTTCTAATACGGGTTGCGAGACGTCGTAATAGTCCTATGATAAAGGCAAAAATCGCAATAATTACTAATCAGCCTAGCTAATATTATCAATTAACTATATTTTGTAAATAGGACTTTAATTAATTAATATTTTCTAGAGATTGTGTTGTCTATATTGCGTCTGCTAGTATTAGTAGTGTGAAATAGTTAAGATATAGATATAAGCTTCTGTGACTATAATTAAGGCTTATTAGGAGGTTAATCTCAGCGTAGTAGTTTTATAGATAGCTAAGTTTAGATATAGCATACTAAATTATTCTAACGTTAACGTGATAGAGATAAGAATAGCGTAGGGTAGACCTAGATAGTTATTATAGTTAGATATCCGATAGTAGGTTTCTATTAATAGAAGCTAAGGCATAATGCTTAGCAGATAGTATATTCTTACTAGTTTATATTACTAGGTTAGATCTAAGTTAAGGGTTATAGTAATTAATTATACTTCTTATAAAGTAATATATAGTATACAATAAGCTAAGAGTATCCTAGGGATAATTATAAAGTTAAGTATTAAAGATCTATAGAAGTCTATCCTTAAGCTAGGCTTAAGACTATTCTATATATAAGTCCTAAATAGGTTCCTTTATTAGGGATTATTCCTAATTACTTAAATCCTAACTAGTTCTTCATTCCTAAGTCCTTTTTGACTTATTTTAATTTAATATAATCCCTTCTTATCTTATTATTATAGAACTTATATTATAGTTCTTCTATACTAGGTAAGGCTTATTATTCCTATATTATCCTATATATAAAGGTCCTTTGGGCGCCAGTAGTGCCTATAGGGCTCCCCTAGTCTATATACTTCTAATAAGTTATAATATTAAGTCTCCCTCTAAATAATCTTATCCCTAAGACTAATATAAGTAAGTTATTACTCCTAGGTTAGGGAGTTATTAATTACACTTCGTAATCCCTCTATAATACTAATACTATATTAAGTTATATTTAAAAATTATCTAATTTATATAAGAGTTATTATATTAAAATCAAATAGAATTATCAAGCCCCCAGTACTTTAGTTAATTATTAGAGTTATAATACAATACCCTATTCTCCTTATCTCTACTACAGCTATATATATAAGATAGAATTATCTAATTCAAAACTTTATAAAGAGTATATATGTTATAGTCTTATAAGCTATAATAATAGAAATATAGTAAATACTTTAGTTCTTAAGTCTATACTTTATACTTAAATAACTAGTTTTTTAGAAATAAATTATTACTTTAAAGAGTAAAAAAAAGTCGAGTAAGAGGAATAAGAGGTAGAAGAGGCTTTAGAGGCTCTATAGGTATAATTAGCTATAGCCTTAGGTTACTTATTATATTTTTATAAATAAAAGAGGTCTTTATAAGATCATAGTTCTAATCTAATTTATTAACGATATAGTTAATAGAGAAAAAGGAAGCTATAGAGTATATATTAAAACCCTAAGAGTTATAAGTTGTTAATAATTTATCTTCTTTGGGGGCTCCTAATAAGCTAGACTAGTCTTCTGTTAATACTATGTTTAGTCTAGATCTTCCTAATAGTAGTTCTTTCTTATCTACTAGTCTATAATACCTAGTTAATAAGTATCCCTAGTTATATAAATAGGTTCTTATTTCTAAGTTAATTAGTTTATTATAATCTAATAATAAGTTAAGGTTAAATAAGTCAAATATTATTCTTATGCGTTTATAGCGTATTTCTTACTTATAGGGGGTGCTATAAATATTAGTTCTAATATATTTATAATTTATCGTATACATACTTGAGGTTTATTACTAGTTCCTATATATTATCCTTGTATCCATAATTTCTTTACTTAACAAGATGTTATATATTATTCATATCTCTAATATGGTTAGTAATTCTTTTAACTTTATATCATGGCTTATTAGGCTGTATAATAGTATAGTTATTAATCTAGGATCCTTAAAACACTAATTTAAGAAATAAAATATAAAGGATTAGATAATACTTTATAATATTAAGTAGTAAGAGTTTATAGTTAATATTAGAACTCTTCTTACTAATTTTAAATAACTTAGGCTTTTTATAATCTAATTTATTAGTTAGTTATTTAGTTTTAATATTTCATTATACAAAGTAGATACTATCTCCCTTCTTTAGAGTTAATTCCTTGACTAGTTTTATACTAATATATTTATATATTTATGTATATATAAACTCGAGGTCTTTAGGTAGTTCTTCTTAGATTTCTTATATCCTATTAATTTCTATTATAGCTTTAAGTATTACTAGGCCTTATCATATTTCTCTATAAGTAATTAGGTTAAATCTATAGTTAAAGTAGAATAGTAATTCTTTCATACTTTCTGTTATTATATTATTATAAGTAAATTAAGCTATTAGTAATAATAATACCTAATTATCCTAATTATAATTAATATAATAGTATAAGTAGGTTTCTAAAATCTACTTAACTTTTTTAGTTTATTTATTAATCTATAAATAGAAAGTAAGAAAAAGTTTATAATTAGATCTACGCTATAAGATTATAGATCTCTAGAACTTCGAGGTAAAGAACCTATTTCTATTTAATATAACTTCTATTGATATTCTATGTTAGTTAATAATAGTTTTAAGGAACATATAACTAAGGTTTCTAATTATACTAGATTGCATATAAGAGACAAAGCAAGTATACTTTATAGGTCGGTCTATAATTACAAAAATACTATTATACTTAGTATTAATTCTTAGTTCTTTTAACTTAGGTTATTTAATAACAAATTTAAATAAGATTAATTACCATCCTACTTCGGGGATAGGTAATAATTGAATCCTACTATAGGGTTAATATTAGCTTAGTTTATATTTAATATAGACTTTATAGTTTTTAATAGCATTTACTACTTATTATCCTATAGTAGTCTTATTATAATATTATTAAATATATCTCTATCCTTCAATAATACCTTACTATTTATATATAAGTACTAACTATACCTTTCTAATAGGCTTAGGGGCTATCTATCTAGGTATGATAATGCTAACCTTCCTACCTATTATTAGAAGTTATATAACTAGTATGAGGTTTCTATTCTTATCTTACCTTAAGATAACTTAAGTCTCTTTAGGTATTAGTATATTATAATCTAGTTATTAGCTAGAAGTATTAGGTCTACTATTCTTATTTGTTTTCTTAAAGATAATTTTAAAGTGAAATTTAGAAATAAATTCTAACTATCTTACTTATTATTTATTAAGAGCTTTTAAGGTAATAAAATATAAAAGGTCCTTATAATCTATGTATACCTTAACTAGGTATTTAGTTTCTAATAGTTATAATCTCTATCATTTAAGAGCTGTAATAACTACTAAAAGTTCTTTATTATAAGTCTAATAGTTATTTTCTAATTTCTTAACATTTTAATATAAAAGTAATTAGTTATAATTAGTTTTATTATTATAGTATCTAAGTTAAATACTTATAGTAAAATCTAAGGTATTAGTTTAACATCTAATATAGAGGGTATAGTATCTTCTTCTACTAATTACTTAATCTTATTAAAGTCTTATTAATATTCCTTAATTTATTAAATATATTATCTTTCTTAGTAAGGTCCTATAGTCTTTCACTAGATTCTATATAGTTTCTAGTAGATTATTAATAGAAATTTAAAACTCTTAGAAAGGATTATATATCCCTTGTATATATACGTATAAGGTAATTATAAATAGCTTTTACCTTATTTTTTAATATCTTAATAATTCCTAGTATAATGATAAATCCTAGGAATTTAACTTCTTATTAGGAAAATATACTTTTAGATAGCTTAATTAAGAGTTTTACTTATTATAATTATTAGAGTACTTTATATATATACTTCTTATACTCTTCTAGGTTCTTAGAGAAGATAAAAATATTATTAATATATATTTTAATAAATTTACTAAGGTATAGTTATAGTATTTTATTAATTGTAACCTTAAGGGTAGCTAGTATATTTTTAAGTCTAAAAAGTATTATAAGTATTTTAAAGTATCCGCATTATATACTAAATACTATTTTTTAGTCCTCACCCTCCTTAATATAAATAAGGTTATGAACTCCCTTAAGATTAAGGGCTATAAACTAGTTTACACTATATAAGAGGTGATATAACTTAGAAATAAGTAGTAGCAATAAATAATAGTTCTTAATAGTAATATTATTGAGTTTTTAATAATTAACATATAGTTATTTCTTTCTATTCTCTTTTAGTATAAAGAGTATTAAATACCTTATAGGTAATATTAAGGGTTTAATAAATCCTTTCTTTAGATTCTTATTAAAGTAAGTATTAAGTGCTTCTATTTCTTCTAAGTTAAGTTTATAGATCTTCTTAAATATTAGTTCTTTTCCTAGTTTTAGCTTAAATTTATAATTATAGCTACTATATTCTAATAATCCTATATTAGGTTCTTTAGTATATAACTTCATATACTACTAGTATTCTGCTAGGATGAATAATATTTAATCTTCCTTATTAATACTAGTTATTACTAATATCCCAGTACTTATATCCTTAACTCTTAGGTATGTAGGATTTTATATTACTTTAGGAGTTCTTTATAACTCATTTAAGTATCTCTTTTAAGTTACTACTTAGTAGCTCAGTCCTTATTCTATTAGAGTTAGCTAGTTCTCTAATCTATATATAGGTTATACTTCTATAACTATAGAAATCCTAGGATAATATTATAATTATCTCCTATTTCTATAATATTAAAATAGAGTTAGATCTAATAGCTATGATAACTTAAAAGGAGTTATATTATCTCTAAATTAATAAAGCCTCTACTAGAATAAGCTCTATCTCCTTTAACGTTTTATAAGTAATATTCTTCTTCTAAAGTCTTCATTCTCTATTTAATTTTTATCAGTTTACTATACTAAGTAATATAAAGTTATTTTATATTTTATTATTTATTATTACTGGTATAAGTTCTCTACTAATTATTATATTAATTAAGTGGTACTCCATCTTTATAATTAATATATTATTATTATATAGAGACTTTATTATATTTGCTTATTATTATCCCGTTTTAGTAGGTAAGTTTAGTTTTTGAATTACTTATTTTCTAAGATTATTTAAATTATTTTACTTTATTTATATACCTTAGTAAAGCTATTCTCTTAGATTCTTAGTTTTAGTAGACTAGGTCCTTCTTACATGAGTTATGGTACCTTAGCTTTATATATTAAATATACCTTATATTAGCCTTATTAATATTCCTCTTATAATCTTCTCCTATTATTTAGGTATCCTATAAGGTAGTTATAGCTAGATATAAAAGTAGTAATTCCTTTCTTATCTTAATAATATACTTACTAATTGGGAAGCTAGAAAACGTAACAGAAATATAGGATAAGAGTATTACTCTACTTGTAGGGGTAGTACCTATAAATATTCCTTTCTCCTAAGTATTTTTTATACTCGTTAGTAAGGTAGTATACTAATAATATTTATATATATTTATAATATATTAGAAGTAAGGGTTTATTATTACTATTAGTTAAAAGTAATTCTTTTACTTCTCTCTATTATTCTAGTACTATTCTATAGAAATATACCTTTCAGTTACTCCTAAAGGGTATAACTTCTTATAGTTAGAGTTATAAGTTTATTTCTTTATCTTTCGATTCCTCTTTAAAGCTAGTAATATTATTCTTAGATTTAGGTCTATAGATAGTTATTATTTAAGTATATTATTAGGAAATATTACGAGATTTATCCAAGTTATAAGGGGTTTTAGGTTCTTATTCTTATACCTATTTACTAATTTATAATTATATGTAATGGTTAACGTCTTCTCTAGAATCCTTTTCCTCCTTATTAATCTCCTTATTAACCTATTCCTTTGTCTTTTAGGTAATCTATTGGATTTGCTCTAGATTATTATATATATAGATCTTTCTTTCTAAGTATAGTTCTATAGCTCTGATTTATTATTACTATATAAGATATATGCTTTTATTCTAATATATTATTTTAAGCTATAAGCTAGTCTTAAGCTATTTAATATAAACTAAGTTATTATATAAAACTTCTTAAATACCTAAGGTTTCCTAGACTATAGGAATTCATTAAGCTATTTAGTAGCTTTATATTTAAGGTTATAGTTAATATAATATCCTATTATAATAGTCACTATTAGTATAAGCAGTATTTCTATTTTATTATATTCTAAATCCTAGGGGTTCTTCAGGTATTATCCTACCTATTCTTTTAAGTCTAAGTAGATTCTATAGTTATTATTATAATAAGTAGTCTAGCTAGGTTCTTAGTATAAGATATACTTAGTTATGGTACTAAGTTATTATATTTGTTCTAGAATAGGCATAAAGAGTTTTCTCTTTAGCTATAGATAGTTATATATAATATATCTAGTTTAGTTATAGTTAAAATACTTAAGGTTCTTTCTAATATCTTTAGTAGCTATACTAAGATCTATAGGTCTACTATAATAACCATAGCTGGTAGTATACTAAGCTACTCTAGGGTTATACTATAAGTTATATCTTTACTAATTATTACTATTTCAATACTAATTATATAGTAATTACTAAAGCTTTTATCCTTAATTAGGGATTAGTTATTATTCTCATTTTTCTTTACATTATTAATATAGTTAGTTATTAATCCTAATTATAAGTTCTATTGAGTTCGGAATTATGCCGTAGCCCCTTTACAAAAAGACTATACTAAATTCACCTAGTTCGTAGGTATAATTTGGGAAATACTATATAGGTATTTTAACTTATACCCTCTACTAGTTAAGGAAAATAATATAAGAACCCTATATAACCCTACTTAGAAGCAAACCCTTTAAATATTACTATATAAAATCAAATACGCGCTATACTAGCGCTAATTATATTAGAGCTAAACTGGCTACTAAGGGACTTATAGCAATGCCCGTACTAAACCTTCTAGTAAGGTAAAAGCTACTATATAAGATAACTCCTTAACCTAAAAGGTTAACCCTTTAATAAGGTGCTATAAACGCTACTATATAAGAGATAACTCCTTAACTAAAGAGGTCTTTCCTAAGAGGTTCTCATAGCTAGAAGTATAAGAAGCTGTACTACTATAAGTAGGGGCTTATACCGCTCCCTCTTCCTTATCCTTATCTAACCTATAATACATCCTTGACTATATTAGTACTATACCTTATATATAAATATACTAAGCTTAAGTAAGGTATACTCTTTAATATAAATAATATATAAGGGATTGCTAGAGAGTTTAGTATTAATATAACTAATAAAACCCGCTCCTTTATAAACTACTCCGCTATATATAGAGAGCATGTTATTAATATAGCCCTTAAGAGGGCTCGCCTTAATACCCCTCTAAGGGACCCTATAATATATAATAATATTATAGCTAAGTAAGTAGACTTAGTAATAGAAGCTAAGCAGGTTATTATATACCCTATAAAGTAGCCCTTCTTTAAGTAAGTCCTCTGCACTATTAAGTTAGAGGCGGCCTAGGCTTATTAGGGGCTAGTAAGTATAGCTTGCGCTAACTACTTTAGTATAGAGAGAGCGTTGCTAATAATAGCATAGCTACGAAGGCGTTAGCTAACCTAATCGAACAAGAGGACTATGAAGATAGTAATAACCAGCGGATAAAGCAGCAATAGAGGCGGTAAGTCAGCCCACCCCATAACCGAACACCCCCTATAACCGAACGGCTCAGCTGAAGAGGTACTAGCAACGCAGTTTCAGCAAAACGTGGTTTTATTACTATTTAACTAGTAAAAAAGTATATTAGAACGATTCAAATTCGATCTCTTATACTCTTACTATCTTCGCGCCCTTAAAAGTCAATATTAACCCTATAACTTAGGCATCTTTAATAGCTTGGATATTAGTAAACTGCTTATTAGAATTAGGCTTAACTAGCTTCTGTTTATATAGTATATAAGCCTCTAATTTAGCTCGAAGTTCAGCTATCTCACGTTCCTTTATAGTAATAATATTATATTAAAGATCTAAGCCCTTCCCTATAGTAAAAAGCAATCGTCTACTATATTATTAGAAGGATCGAGGAGTAGTACGAGGTATTAACTATATTAACTCGATAATATGTAGATCTCTCGACTTCGTAAGCGTATATAACCTATCTTCGAGAGCCCTCTTTTCAGCAGGCAGGCTCTTAGCGATCTCTTTTGCTATATTTAAGAGTAGTTGCTAACTAAGTAGGACCTTCGCGCGGCTAAGGGGGTGGAGGCTAGTAGCGCGCTAGCTAGCCCGAATATTAATATTAGATAACCCATTAACCCGGGCAAAAGCATAATAGATAAGGAAGTTACGCTTTCCTAGAGGCGTAGTATCTATAAGGGTTGTGAAGTTATTAACTCTTCGTTAATAGGCTAACTTAAGGGGGCTAAATATAGATAGGTTAAGGGGTTAGGTAATATAGCTAGAGTAGGTAGGTAAAAAAACCAAGTAAATTGCCTAGCTATAGCATTCCTATATAAAGTCGACTATAGTATAGCTCCTATGCCTATCTAGGACTAGAAGATGCTATTATCCCTTATTCCTACCCATGGGCTTCGTCTAGGGATTGAATACCTCCTTGACCTAGTTAATAGCTACCTTATTAGTTATCTACCTATTATTAGTTATAGTAAAATACTAGTAATCGTGGTTCTTAAGTTCTATAGGGAATTAGCCTTGCTAGATGCTCTTGCTATTAAATATAACTAGCGGATAAAGTTATTTACTAAGGGCTAAGATATACTCTAGTATAGTGATCTACGTACGTGAGTCTAGCGTCTTAGTATATATCTTCTTTATGCAGGAGGAACCTAGGACGAGGCTATTGATCCCCTTGCCCTCTATAAGGCTAGTCTTATCTATATTATAGCGGAGCCGGGGTAGGATATACTTAATCTCGGGTAGGTTATAGACGTTAAAGTAAGCCTATATCTTCTTAGTCGTAATAGTAATAATATACTTAGATTCGATAGCCTTGCCTTAGAGGGTCTTTAGAGAGGGGTTATAGCGTAGTAGGCTATCGATCTAGTTCTTGCTAAGAAGGCGGTCGTTACTAGCGCAGGCTAGTATATATTAAGCTAGATCCTTAAGCTGCTAATAGGTAGGCGTAAGGCTGAGGGCACCCTATGCGAGAGCCTAGTTAACTAGGTAACTCTCTTAAGTAGGCGTTAGCTTTTAAAAGGTAGTATAACCTTCCTGCTAAGTCCTAGAACTATAGAGATAGCTATATAGGGTTAATAAGGGTACTTTCGAGGCGCGTGCAGCCTTCTAAACGCTTATCCTATTCTAAATATTATATAGAGCGTTTAAAATATCTTACTCGGTATATTTAGCTATACTAAGTATATTAATAATTTCAAAAGAATTAATTTCGAGTATTATAGTGGGAGAACGCGTTCTAGCGTAAGGTGGTTGTAGTAGTAAAGAGGGGAAAAAGTGGTGTTTTGACGCGTTCGGTTATGGGGGGTGTTCGGTTATGGGGTGGGCTGACTTATTTAATAGCAGCGCGGGTAGTGCGAGAGAGGATAAGCCGATAGTTTTATAGTTTAAATAATCTACGTTATTGTTAATATGAAGTTCAAGATCGTGAGGCTATGGGTATATATAAGTGCGGCTATGGTTAGGAGAGGATTACGTAACTAAAGGCTATATATTGTTAGGAGGCGCGGAGTTAGAAGGTCTATTGCACATAAGCAGGTAAAATTACTATATAGTAGCTAGAGGCCTTATAAGTTATGTATACCAGAAGAAGCTAGTAGGTTTATTAACCTTACTAATTTTATCTTTAACTTTATCCTTAAGGTTAATATAGAATATAAAGATCTTATTTCTATTAGTTATGTTAAGTTATATAAATATTTATTAGAATTCTATAGTATAATCTTTAGCTAACCTAGTCTATTTAAGTTAAGATAGATCTCATTCTACTTATTATTTCTTATCTAAGTTCTAGAATAAGGATTTTAAAATATATTTGAATGCTTAGAAGCTGGTACAAATATCTCATGTTTCTATAAAATATTTATTTAACATTTCCTTATTTAGGTATTCCTTAAAAAAGGGCTTAAACTACTAAAAGACTTATGTTTTAAGAAATATTAAAATATATCTAACATTTTTAGTTTTACTACTAAAGTTATTATATCAAAGTCCTAATAGTTCTTAACTTTAATTATAAATCCCTTAAGTTATCCTAAGGTATTATCAAATAGAATAAGTCATTTAAGCTTAAGTTTCTTATATCTATTAATAATAACAAGTATGTACTAGTTTTATTCTAAAGTATTTAATTCTAATATTTAAGATTAATAATCTAGGTTTAAGAAGTTTAAAAAGCCTTTTAGAGTTATTTAAATAGGTTAATATTATTATTAGTTAAGGATTATATTTTCATAAGGTTTTAATTAACTTTTTAAAGCTACTTATATTAGTTATTCTTATTATTAGAATTGTTATCTCTTATGCTAGTATTTCTAAGTTCTCTAGCTATATTCTAAAAAAACTACTATCCTAAGCTAGAAGAGGAACTAAGTATAGGGTTTATAATGAAATTCTAAGTAAATATCTTATTATAATATTATTTAATAATTATTAAAAGTTAACTTATTAAAGAGGAGTACTTAAAGTATTATAATTAGCTATTTAAAGCTAGATTTCTATAAATAGAAGATAAGGGATAATACTTAGTAAGTAATATAATTTTACTAGTTTATATTACTAAGATAGATCTAGGGATAAGGGCTATAGTAATTAGTTATAATTTTATAAGGTAATATATAATATGAAATAAGCTAAAAGTATCCTAGGGATAATTATAAAGTTGATTACTAAAGGTCTGTAGAAGTCTATCCTTAAGCTAGGCTTAAGTGTATCCTATATATAAGTTCTAAATAGTATACTTATTCTATTACTATCCTTAGTCCTAATAGAGTTTATCTTTACTAAGTATAGCTTCTATATCTTTAGTATATAGATCTAATCTCTTATCGTATTATTATATAACTTATATTATAATTCTTCTATTTTCTAAATAAGGCTTATTATCCCTATATTACCCTATATATAAAGGTCCTTTTAGGTACTAGTGTTGCCTGCGGGGCTACCCTAGTCTGTATGCTTCTAACGGGTTATAATACTACTAAGTTAGAACGTGCTGGCCCCCCTAGTCGTGCTAGATATAAGAATGCTATTGAGTCGTATCGCTATACTACTAGTAACCTTATTTTCGATTTATAAGTTCCTATAGAAATAGTTACTAGATGATTATTATAGTGCTTAAGATAAAAGACCGGGCATGAAGGAGACTAGCGCAATGCTTCTAAGGGCTGCAGGAGGGTAGATATAAAACTATAAGGTAGGAGCTTTATAGTGGGTGCTTTTTAGAAGGAGTGAAGGTCCTATACTATAGTGACTAATACTGATTCTAGTGCTCGTGCTAGCAGTTGCTACCTGCCTCAAAAAGCTCCTATCCTGGGGCCAGTAGGAGGCTTTTCTTTTGAGGTAGTTCCTAAAATAGGCATAAGTAAGAGCTTTGGGAAAGTAGGTACCTTCTGCTATAACTAATGCTACTTAGTCATGGATTTAGTTGGTGTCTTAGCTGAGTTTAAGTGCCTTGTAATGCGAGTGCGGTGCAGGTCATCCCTTAGGTCTCTAGAGATAGCTCGAGGTAATATGCGCCCTCGCAGTTCCAAGAACGACAGTCAACTTTAAAAACTCAAGAAACTAGCGGGGCCTAATATTCAAGAGAGTGCAGCTATATCGAGACCTGCATTTCGAACGTGACAGATTTTTAGCACCACATCTGTTGCTCTCTATTAGGTAGTCAACATAGCGGACGAGGCCTAGAAGCATTCTCAGCTGTTAGAGTCCTTCAGCAGCTGCGTTGGCAGTGGCAGCTCTTGTCAGACACAGACAGACAGGCAGACGATCAATGCTGAGTCAGGAATTAGAAATTTGAGCGAATGTACTCAGTGGTTCTACGACGGGGTCGGGCCGGCCCTTGTAGTTCAAAGCGTGCAGTTAGTACCTCAAGGTACCTGCATGGTATGGTCTGAAGGCTATCAACGGCTAGTGGAGTATCTAAGACGCTTAAGCCAATGGGATACCCGCATTAGGCCGCGTACCACCCTTGGGGGATGGTACGCAGCCTTAGGGCCAATCGAGGACAAGGTAGAGTTTTCTATGCAGTCCGGATTGAAGGACCAATCGCCGATTTTAGTGACTCAATCGGCAGCTGGCATCTATCGAACGTCACATGCGGGGCCCAAAGTTAAGTGGAAGCCAACGGCCAACCCGACGACTCAACACTGCGACAGCTCGGTATTCAACCACCAGAAAAATGAGGCGCACATGTACATCACGTCCACTCCTCCGGCATTTAATGGTTGGCCGCTGGGGCAGCGGACGGGGTCCCAGTTCTCCAATAGGAAAGCCGCATCAACCTGTGTACCATCCCCTCAAGGATGCCCCCTTCAAAGTCGAGCGATACAGCTAGATACAAAGCACTCCCACAGTTTTCAACGCCTGCAGCAGTGAGAGCGCCAGCGCTAATGCTTCACCCATGACTTAACCAGCGAGTCTGCTTGAAGAGTTCGACGAGGTGCGCGCCGTTGACGGGAACATGGGACGCATAAGGTGGGACGGGCCGACCCGAGACATAGATCAACCTGGTAATGCATTAGCGTGGACGAAACGAGCGCCCCGTACCATCCTCCCAGGATGGTACAACTCCATCCTTCCAGCTTGCGGTCCCCCTACACCTGCACGCCAATTATAGAAACATGCTGCCCTCACTCTACGCTACATTAATGCGTTTGCGGTAGAGCTTCACAAATCTCTAGGTGTCATAGCCAAGGTATAACGACGGGAAGACAATAAAATGTGCTACAGCATAAGGTACTTACCCAAGGGACCTCAGGTAAAGTTCCCAGCTGAACTGCCTGTAGCGCTGTGACCAATCAGAGCGGCATACCATCCCCCAAGGATGGTACGCGCCCTGGCGCACCAATCACTCCACACCCGTGATAGCAGTTGAGCAGGCCACCTCAGTGAATGGAAGGCACCGCACCTGCCTCACCTATACCTACCTGGCACTCGCTTGCGCTGATGCTAGCCTGCCATACTTCACCTGCCTGCCAAGGCGTCGCATCGGAGGCAACTTCACAGATTCAACCTCGAGCACCCGCGCACTTCCACCTACATCCGCATGCCGCAGCACTCTCGTTCACCAACCCACTCCTGGGGCCAGCCATGTCACGTTTATCACGGCAGTTCCATCACAGCACGCACTAAAGAACATCCGATCAGCTTCGTCCTGCTTCTCAGTCTCGATACTTGTCGCCTACAACGATTATTATGCCGCGAGAGGTACGCCCGCCGCGACAGCTACGCCCAAGTCCCTCTTCCGTCCCTCAAGCTACAGAAACCGGACAGCAGACGCTGCCCAGCCACGTAAGAGCCGTGAGCTTAACCCAGCCTCCCCGGTGCGACTTCTCTCGCTGACGAATGGTCATTGATTGACGCAGGTCCAGCACTTCGTGAGCGACGCCGTCATCACATCACCGAGAGAGCTCCGAAAGCTCGTCCAACAAGCCGTCCAAGGTTCCGAGACTCCACACCGTACGAAGGTCTGTCACGGAATCATTGCGAATGCACCCACCGCCAAGGCGGCTGGAAAGATAGCAGTAGAGCTGCTAGACAGCGATGAACAGCATCAAGTACGGATACAAGCCAAAGGTCGTCGTGTAAAGCAGGTCTCCCACGCAGATTCAAAGCGACATCAGACAGAACTCCATTACCTCGACGGCCAATGGGGGGATCGTCGATCCTGGTTACCAGCCTCTGTCTTTCCCAGCTCCACCACGCCGGGACAGACCTTCGTCAGTTGTTTACGCCGTATCACGGAAGCCGCAGTCTCAAGGG
Organism: Colletotrichum sansevieriae; assembly: GCA_026260285.1. NCBI lineage: Eukaryota > Fungi > Ascomycota > Sordariomycetes > Glomerellales > Glomerellaceae > Colletotrichum > Colletotrichum sansevieriae. The sequence continues at coordinate 15,217 of JAOQIF010000512.1, read as the reverse complement.
AGATACCGCTCCAATCCCTTTGGGAGGCCGGCGGTCTTCTTGAGGAGGCGCTCCGCCCTGACTCGAAAGGTGTGGTTCGTCTGCGTATCGCAGACCTACGGGAGGCGCAAAAGGCTTTTCTTGCACAAATCGGCGACCGCCAAAGAGAGGCCTCCGCGCGTACTCGTCCGACGCCAACCACCTCCGACCCTGACTCCCGAATCGACACGCCAGAAAAAGCAAGACGAAGCTCTATTGCCAAAACACCGGAAAGGTCGCCCTTGCAAGACGGTCCAGAGCCGACCCGCACTCCAACTGGATCCGAATTGGATCCGTTCGCCGACACCACCTCTCAACTTGACCACAACGGGCAAGAAGACTTCCCGGATCCCGAGTCCAGCGACGACGGTCAGCAAGAATACGACTTGGGTGATAACTGGCCACCGTTCGAACACACCGACGAGACCATGCCTTTGGCACCCTCAGCCGTGGGCCAACCCACCCCAAGCTGGGAAACGAAACTGGAAGACCTCGTTCTCACTCCTACCGTTGATATCATACCCGAAGATATGATGTCGATTGTCGCTGGTATGATCGCAAAAGATCGCGACTCGCCATCGCATAGCACCACAAAAGCCGGTTTCGTCTTCGACTGCCCGCTCCCGCGCGATTGCCGCTTTCCCGACATTGCAAGATCTGATAAGATCATGATCTTGTTTCGGCATGCTCATGCAAATGGGCAATGGACCTACTTGCATGTCATCAGCTACTTGGCTAGTACCCGAAAGCTGATCAGTGCCCGGCATCTCGATTGCCAGCCCGACCGACAACGTGCGGACATGGTCGAAAGCTTCCTTGATGAAGCCATCGCCGACTACGTGCCCACATGCGAGAAGTGCTTTACCACGGTCAGTGTCCCTTCCGACGTCCCCTCCGAAGCGGACCGCTGGGATCACGATGCTAACAAATGCCAGACACTCATCACCGCACGAGATTCGACGGTGACCAGCGGACTACTGTGTCTAAGGGCAGTATCCCAGAGCTTCAAAGAAAACGACGAAGCAGCACTCCTGAGCTTGCCAGTCTACAGTGAGGCGACTTTCCCGATGACTTCAAAAGACGGGAAAAAAAGGCCTTTCCCAGAACCAGTCGGCCCGCTCGACCCCGCAGGCGAATCCAAACGACGCTTCCTTGAGCACTGGACTTCCAGAGTGGCAGCCGGAGATACGCATCAGAAAGTCATCGGTCTTCTCCCTCGGCTCGAGAAGCGACAGAGCGAACTTGGCCGGAGCCAGGTCGAACAGACACACACGACATCGGAAGCTTGGAAAAAGGTGTCACGCTGCAAGCGAGTGAGAAAATGGGCGTCTAAGGTAGCGAAGCTCACTCGAGACGTCGTTGACGACCAAGACTCGGATGCCGAGGACGAAACCATCAAAGAGGCTACAGCTGCCTTTGTACAACACCTCAGGGCCTCGGGGTACCAGGGAGAGAGTGTCGAGGACGCCACGAAAGACGTCAATATTGCTGTCGAACACGCCAAGAGTTGTAAGACGCAACTGATGACGCTCTGTACCGCAGCCGAAAAGGTCAAGTCCGCGAACACCAAGATATCAAAGTACAAGGAGCAACAGGAAGCGCTTCAGGCGTCCATCGCCGCGATCAGTCGCCTTGACTCGGCAGAATGGGTCAGCAAAGAAGAGGTTGATTCCATAGCGGCGGAGATTGCTGGCGACACGGGAGAAGAAGACGGTTAGCTTTGATCTCGGAACTAGTGTATTACTAGCATCGCCGTTGCGATTACAGATTTTGTCTCCAGCTGGAGTTTGCCGTCTCAGGGCTGCGATAGGGCTGCGCGAGGCTTTATAACGACATTTTGCTACCTAAGGTTTTGCTAAAGGACTCATGAAATGAACGGATATTCTATTCTTAATGCATTGAGTTTGACTTGACTGTCATCTTTGTGAAGTACTCTGTCCGGCTCAATCAGAATAAAAGCGAAGAGTGACAAAGTTTTGGGGGTCGAACTAGCCTCCCAGCATCAGCTTCCCCTATCGTGAGCTTACGTGCCCTAGCCTGGCCCATTTCCGTTTTTGCCATTAAATTGCCCTCCTGTATCTCGTTAGGTAAGGTAAGGTGATTGAAAGTCGTAATCTAATTTGGAGGCTGGGTTTCTATTGTTGAATAGGAAGGTAATACCCTGTTTCAGGTTCACAGAGAAAGGTGTTCTGAAATATGAGAATGAAGGGAAGCTGCTAAATGCACGGCGGCGTCATGAGGGAACGCTCAGTTTTCTATACAGGTAGATCAATAAGTCATCAGGCCCTTCATGCACAAGAGCATCGCGGGAGGGCACATAGACGCCCCCGACGTTGCGAATTCGCATATCCACGCCGAAGAGTATTCAGCAGAAATCCGAAGAAGGCTTGTTCTCCTAACACGCGCCTCTCTATTATCGAGATCTTAATTAACAGCATGCACGGGGCAAGGTCGCTGTCGCGATTAGCCAAAGGGTTTCTCAGACGGGGGCGAGAGGCATGTCAGGCCGACATCGGGAGTATGGGCCAGGAAGTCGATTCGAGGAGGGCTGACTTGGACTCTGGGTGACGAGGTTCATATTAGAGAGAGCCGCATCGTGCGAATCGTTCAACGGACTTTCGGGGCAAAGGGGGCAAGAAAGGCGCACATGGCACATGGCTCACGGGACCATCAAGGTAGCCCAAGGTTGGCGTAGCTTTTCCTTCGCCTGTGCATTCCAACAAAAGAACTTCCAGATGCGAAATGCTTGTGCAGTCGTACTCAATCATGGGTCGTAGACGTGTTGGGTTATCGATTTGATGGTTATCGCCATTGCCGTCGTTGCGGGGCACGGAGAAGTAAACGCTGAAGTTGAAGTCGTTTTGTTTTTGCTTGGGTTTGAGGATGTGAGGATGGAAGAAGAGGCACGCACCATGCGACATCTGCGATGCCTGAGCCTGGAGGGTAAGGTACCTACCTAACGTGACTCCTCCCGGGTACTCGTCCATCACTCACTCAACCTGGAAGGTTCTGATTACTAAGTTATTATGCTAATGGTTTAGCACTAAGGTACGCTATCGCCTATGGCGGTACCAAGCAGAAGTGTCCAATAACAGACGTCGTACCATCCTGAAATGATGGTACGCACCATGCAGCTGTGCTCAACAATAGACTAGAGGCAAGCGTACCTCTTTTTGTGTGCAATGTACCTCAAGCTGTGTTTTGAATCAGCGAGTCTTAAGTCTGAGCCTATGCTTGTGCGAAGAGACCTTTCTAAAGAGCCAAGGGGCTGATATGTTGTAGCGACGCACAGGGTAAACAACGGGGCAGTCCTCTGAGAATCAGAGACCCGACACTGACTGAGACTTCTAGTCTATAGCTTTTAGGATTAAGTACTATTAGGCTAAGTATATAGAGTATATATTCCTTATAGAAAAACAGGTTAGAATAATATATTCTTAGTATAGGGTTTCCTAACTTAAGATCTAGAATCCTTCTCTAGGTAACTTCCCCTCTAATAGGCTACGTGAGAAAACCTCTAAATATTATACCTAGAACTATTAGTATAGGACAGCGCTAACTTTTAGAATCCCTAGGTAGGTATAGATATAATATTAAGGATCCTATGCGTAGTTAGGAGTTAGAAACTAGGGTTAAACGAGCGTATTAATTATTATTATATAAGCAAAGCTATCCTTATACCTAATTATAATATGCGCCACGCTTCTATTATATACTCTTATATACTCTTAAGCCCTTATATTATATATTATACCTCTAACTTATATATAGTTTAATACTATCCTATATATAGCTTACGTATTATAGTATAGTACTACTTGTAGCTATAATCCTCCTCATTCCTAAGAGCTTTGTTTTATTAAGTTTAAATTACTTTAATATACTTCTCTATAGTAGTACTAACTCTAAATAGCTTTATTTTACTCTTCTTAGAGAGTAATTTCAAGATTACTCTCCTAAGTGGCTTTATAAATAGTAGAGTTCTATAGAATTATAAATTATAAACTTATAATCATATATAATTATAGTTTTTTAATTTAGAGCTCTATTATATTATATACAATGTAATTTATAGTATTATACTCTAAATCATATTACAGATACTAGAATATATAATACAGTCTGTGATTTTGAAAGATGATTATATAAATATTTTAGACATTAATAATTAATTCAAAGTTTATATATACTCTATACCACATTGTTTAATTTACTTGGGGATATAAATAGCTTGCTCTATATATTAGGAGGCTAAATGAGATTTATCAAAGTATTATTTTCTATTTTAAAAACGTGAAGATATTAAGTATTAAGGCCTTTAAGTATTATACTATAACTATAAATTATAAATTATAAAATATAGAATATAGAATATAGAATATAGAATATAGAATATAGAGTATAAATTATATATTGAAATACGTAATAAAGCCCCCTAGCCTTTAGAGATAGCACTTAAAGTATGATATATATTATAAGAAAACGTACTAAAGCAAGAGTATATAAGAGAGCTAGAGCTATATCTATATCAATAGAAATATGTTTTTAAGCTTATGCAATCACTAGGAGAACGACTTAAAATAAGATTCAAATAATAATAATAATAATTACAGTTTTAGTATTTATATACTTATTAATATCATTATAATTATAATTATAATTATTACTATTATTATAGACTAGGTATACGGTATATAGTTTCTGTATTTATGTATTAAAGGATTAAGCATTTAATAGAGTACATTAAAGTTATAAAGTAAACGATATAGCAGAATGTCTATATATACTGACTAATTTTAATAGTTTAAGTTAGAGAATACTATTTTGTTATTAATATACTTCCTAGTTTCATAGGAACTAATAATAGTTCTTAGATTAGGAATCTACATATTACTCATGATAGTATTAGCTTTATAGAAGCTATTAAAAATATTACTTTATGTATTAAAATATAAGTTAATATATATATATATATATATATATATACTTACTTTAAGGCCTCTAGCTACTATATAGTAATTTTACCTACTGAAGTATAATAGACCTTCTAACTCCGCTTCCTAATAATACATATAGCCTTTAGTTATATAATCCTCTCCTAACTATAGCCGCACTTATACGTACCTGTTACACTAGATAGCCTCACGATCTTCTATATCAATAACAACGTAGTTTTATTTAAACTATAAAGGTATTAACTTATTCTCTTATATACTACCCGCGCTACTATTAAATACTTCCTCTATTACCGCTTTATCCGCTAGTCCTCTTATTTAATTAGGTTAGCTAGTACCTTTATAGCTATACTATTATTAGTAACGCTTTCTCTATCTAGCATAAGCTTTACTTACTAACGTTTAAGCCTTAATAGGCCTAGGCTACCTCTGCCTTAGTAGTATAGAGGACTTACTTAAAGAAGGTCTACTCTACAAGATAAATAATACCCTACTAAACCTCTACTACTAAGTTTACTTACTTAGCTATAATATAGTAGCACGTTATAAGGTCCCTTATAGGGGTATAAAAGTAAGCCCTCTTAAGGACTATACTAATAATATACTCTCTATATATAGCGGAGTAGTTATTCAAGGAGCGGGTTTTATTAATTATATTAATACTAAACTCTCTAGTAATCTCTCTTATATTTATTATATTAAAGGGTATACCTCGCGTAGGGTTACCGCTTTTATATATAAGGTCTAGTACTAATATCTTTAAGAAATAATAGGATTTATTTTAGGTTAGATAAAGAAGAGAGAGAGGTATAAAGCCCTACTTATAGAGCCTCATATACTTCTAGCTATAAGAACCTCTTAGGAAAGACCTCTTTAATTAACAGGTTATCTCTTATATAGTAGTATTTACCTTACTAGAAGGTCGAACTTTTATGTTAAGGGGTTATCTTATATAGTAGCTTTACTATAAAAGCTTTCGTAGCCCGTTCAGCTCTAATATAACTAGCCCTAGTGCAGTGCGGGTCCGACTTTATATAAGGGTATACTTATAAGTAGAAATACATATGATTTCCCTTTACTAGTAGAGGGTATAAGTTAAAATACCTATATAATATTTCCCGAATTATGCCTATAAACTAGGTGAATTTATTATAGTCTTTTTGCAAAGGGGCTGCGGTATAACTACGAACTTAATATAAACTTAGTTTAGTAAACCTTAATATTAGATTTATAATACTAGTAATAGAAGAGGAAGGGGTTATTTATAGTATTAAGATAATTAATTAATAATATAGAATTTAATATTAGAAGAGTAGCTAGCGATGTAGAAATAATATAGGAAGTTAATAAAGTAGGTTATATAAGGGGTTAAATAACTACTTACTAGGTCCTAGTTATTCTAACCTAAGCTATAGATCTTAAGCTAGATCTAGTATACTAGGCGAGTAGGACTTATACTGACTAAGTATGTAGGCGAATATTCCTATACTAGTAGTTTTTCTTTTATACTAATAATTACTTTATAAGCCTATCTAATTATATATATTAAATAATACGTTAGAAGCTATAATTAGCTTCTATTATAGGCTACGCCCGGGTTAAGCCTACCTAGGCCTTTAGCTAGGTTTACCGCCTTAGGGAGCTACCTAGGGCTTACCTAGGGCTTACCTAGTAGTTCCCTATAGACTAGTAAAATCTCTATTAGAGAGGAAAACTTCCCCTATTCCTCTTTAGCTTAAATAATTAATATTATAGCGACTTCTTATTAAATAAACTTAGGTCTAACCCCTTATATATTTAAGTTTATTATGATAGTAATAATAATAAGTCAAGCGCTACTCCCTATTAGTTAGTAAGATAGTTAATAATAATATAGCTAAAACTTAAGATACGCTATTTAAGCTAATTTAATAATAGTATTAAAATCCCGCTAGTAATAGTTATAAGAGGTTAAGTAGGGGAATAGCTAATATATAGCTATATAAAACTCTATACATATTACTAGTAAGGTATTAGTAATACTTAGTATAGTATATTAAAAGCTATTACCCCTATTCTTAAAGACTTTAAGTAAGTAGAAGGAATATACTTCCTAGGTATAATAAATAAGATAAAAGATCGCTATAAAAAAGGCGTTCTACCTTATAAATATAGAGGTATAGTACCTTATTAACTCCTACTTAAATATTGCTCTCCAATAAGTAGTCTCTACTTTCCATAGAGCTAGGGGTAATAATAGAAAATATAGCCTAGAGGATTTTATAACTTACTTTAATTAGACTTATAAGGATTCTAATATCTAGTTATAAGCTATAACCTAACTATAAACCCTTTGGTAAAAAGAGAATAAATCCCTAGTAACCTTCTTACTAAGGCTTAAATAAATACTTGCTAATATAAGTAATATAAACTAGTTAAATTAAGTCTAGATCTGAGTTTTAAAAGCCTCCCTCACCCCTAGGCTAAAGGATTAGCTAATTATTATTAACTTACTAGCTAGTTATATTAGCTAGCTCTTAAAGGTTTAGAATATTATATAGAAAGTAGAGCGCTAAAAAGCCCCTCGTAATTACTTAATAACTTACTAGAGACTTATTACTAAGGACTCTAAGGGGGATACTTATATAACTAGAGCTATATAAATCTCTTAAGTTAAAGAGGTAAGATATTATAAGTATTAAAACTCTAGGTCCTCCTTAAGTACCTCTCTAGTATAACCCTAATAGCTATAGAAGAGTATAAAGGACTCCTATATTTATTATATTTATAGAGTTAAAGGATAAATTACTTAGTATTTCTTTAGTAAGGAGAACTAGCTACTTAGGATTATAAAAGTAAAGACTTTCAAACAAGAACCTATATATTATAAGGTTATAAATAACTACTAAGTAGTACCTAATTCCTTAAAAGAAGAAAAGGAGTAAGAAAGGAATTAACTCCAGAGAGAAATTAAGCCTTAGAGCTTATTAGAGAGCAGATATTAAGTTAAAAGGAATATGAATAGGAATAACTAGCTAATAATAAGCTTAGTATTATTTAAGTTAGAGTTAATAGAGGATATCCAGCCTATACCCTAGTAAATACGAGGAGTAATACTTATATAATTAATTAACCTTTCTTTAGCTTAATGTCTTTACTTTCTATAAATTAAGAAATGATACTAACTTATGAGAGGATATATATTTAGTAGATTATTACTAGGTAATACTCTAGATATAATAGTATTTAACTTAGTGATACATAGTTATACTTAGTATATCTTTATATACATAATTAATAGCTTAGATTTTAATATCCTCTTAAGGCGTCCTTGGATAGAATAGAACTAAGTTATTTATAATATCATAACTTATTAAGTATATTATTGAGGGGGGCATGCTAAGTTATACGTAAAGGATTAGAAAGAAATACAGCATATTGTTAAGGGCTACGCTACTGCTGGCGTCTGGGCGGTGCTGCAGACCCTAAGAATTCTGCCCTTGATAACTGCTCTTGCTTAACGTTCGCCCTATATCCGCTTTTCTATCGCATAGGGAACTTCCTAGAAAACTTCCCTTCTTTAGCTTAGATTATTATAATTAAGGCACCCCTAAGTTAAATAAACCCCGGGCTAGCCCCTTATATATCTAAGCTCTCTCTCTCTATACCTGCCTCGCTTATTATATAGCGTAATAGATAGTAAGTAGAAAATAGAACCTCCTACGCCTATAGTAGCTAATCTAGAAGTACTACTAATAGGCAAGGAAGCATTTAAAGCAATTTATATATCGATTAATAAGCTTAGCACTAACTTAATAGCCTAATAACTATATAGCAGCCTAATAATAAGCTAATTATAGAGCTCTAGCGAGATGCAGCAGGCGGCTATGCCCTAGCGTTACTAATGCTAACCCTATAGCTAGAAACCACCTAGGAAGCAGGTAGCGCTTAGCAATTAAAACCCCTTTCTAACCCCCCTAAGTTTAGAGGAAACTATAATAAGTATACTATATAAGCAAAATAGATATATAATAAAGTTAAGATAGACCGGGACTTCTACCTAAGCAATTAGGAGGCCTAGTATCTTATTAACTCCTGCCTAGAACCCAAAGTATAGCTAGTAGTTATAGCCTTCTATAGCTTAGGGGGTAGTAATAGCTTATTTAAGCTAGATGCCTTCTTAGCATACCTATACTATAGCTATAGTAACCCTAATATTATAAGCAAGGCTCTCAGAAGACTCTTAGAGCTTTAAATAAAGCATAATAAAGCCTTTGCCTTATTCCTACCCCGCTTTAAATATACTATTATAGAAGTAGGTAGCATAATATAGCTAGATAGTATCTAGATTAACTACCTATATAGGGCACTATCTTATAAGCTCCTTAACTATCTAGTTAACTACCTAACCCCCTATAAGTATACTAAATATATTAGCCTTATATAAGATATCGCATAGAAGCTAGAGGGATTGCATCGCGTTTCTAACGTTTTATACTAGCTTATAACTTTTAGATTAAGAGTATTACCTGCTAGAGTAGATATAGATAGGGATACTAGGATAATAAGGTTAGTATATACCTTATATAAGGGCGTAGGTAAAGGTCCTAGTAAAGAAATATATTACTATTTTAAGTATAACTAGATTAGTTACCTATAAAGGGATTACTATAAGGCTAAGAAGTCAAAAGATAGTCCTAGAGTAGCAAAAGCTATTAAGGAAATAATATATTTAGACTTAGGAGAGGTTAAAGGTAAAGAGGACCCTTCTAACTCGGGAAATAAATAACCCTAGTATGAAATCAGGTATTAGGGATAATAGAGAAAGAGCAGGCTAGTTAGGAATAATTCTAGGTAGAACGTAGTATAAGCAAGCCTTCTATAATATTAGTAGTTAGAGTTAATAAAGGTACTCCTACTAACGCTTTAATAGACTATAGATATAATATCTATATAATAGTAGACTACTAGTATGCTTGCTACCTCTATTTACTATATATTAACTACTAAGCGTAGTAATTATAAGGCTTTGCTAATAACTTAGCTTAAGCTATAGCAAAAAGCGTAGCTATATTATACCTTGAGATTAGAGGCTATATATAGTAACTCTTTACTTATATAATAAAAGGACTAGATGCTAACCTCTTCTTAGGGAAGCTATACATAGAATAAAACTATATTATATATAATATAGCAGAGAAGCGGGTATACTATAGGAAGGTAGGGGTTATTATTACCCTTTAAGAACAGGAAGAACCCCAGAGAGTAAGGGAGATCTAGGAAGCCTATTAACTTAACGCTACCTTATTTATAGCGATCTACTAGAGGGTTAGTAGGAGTTAGCTATTTAGGTTAGAAGTAGGAATATAAGTAGTAAGCCTAAGGGATATTAAAAAAGCGCTCGAGGTAAAGAAACTAGAAGACTATTTAGAGAAACTACTATAATATATTTATAATAAATTCGCAGAGCTTTTTAAGCTAGCTAAGTTATACCCCCTACTCCTAAGTTATCCTAGTATAGATCATGAAATCTACCTCAAGCGTAATACCTCTAGCTAAGAGGTACCCTTGCCCTAGGGAAACTTCTATAGCATATTAAGAGAAGAGTTATTAGTATGAAAAAAGATGCTTATAGACCTGCTTAATAAGGGCTTTATTTAAGCAAGTAAGTCTCTAGCTAGCACGCTTATACTTTTTATTAGGAAGCCTAGCAGAAGATTGCAGTTTTATTATAACTACTAAGTATTAAATATAATTATAAAGCGAGACTACTACCCCTTACCCCTAATCCAAGAGACCCTCTAGAGGGTTAGTTTAGCGAAGTAGTATACTAAACTAGATATAGTAGTAGCCTTCTATAAGATTTATATAGCAGAAGGGTACTAGAAAAAGACTGCCTTTTATATATAATATAAGCTCTTTAAGTAGCTAGTCTATCTATTCGGATTAAGCGGAGCCCTTATAACGTTCTAACGATATATTAATAGCATGCTCTAGGAGTTCCTTAAGAACTTCGTAATAATATATATTAATAATATATTACTCTATAGTAGCAGCTCCTAAGCAGACTATAAGCAGAAGGTATATAAGGTTCTCTAAGCCCTCTAAGAGGCTAGTCTTAACTTTAACCTAGTAAAGTATAAGTTCTCTATAAAAATAGTAAAGTATATAGGATTTATTCTAAAGGTAGGCGAGGGTATTACTTATAATATAGAGAAAGTATAAGTAATTATTAAATAGGAAGCGCCTACTTTAGTAAAAGAATTATAAAGTTTCCTAGGGTTTGCTAATTACTACTAAATATTTATATTAGAGTACTCAGGGGTTATAGAGCCCCTTATCCTCCTAATAAAGAAGGGAGCGCTATTTATCTAGGGTAAGGAATAAGAAGATATGTTCTAGGCGCTTAAATAGTACTTCTAAACCGTACTAGTATTATACTATTTCAACCTATAAGCCCTAACTATTATTAAGATAGACTACTTAGGGTTTGCTTTAGGGGGGGTACTAACTTAAGAAGATACGCAAGGATAGCGCTATCTTATTGCTTTTTACTTATAAAGGCTAACCCCTGCCTAATATAACTACCTAATCTATAATAAGGAGCTATTAGTAGTAATTACTTATTTAAATATATAGGATATTAAGCTAAAAAGCTACCCTAGGTTCAAGGTCCTTACTAATTATAAAGGCCTTAAATACTTTATGCAAAAGCAACGTTTAATAGAATGCTAAAGTTGCTAGGCGGAGTAGTTATTAAGGTATGATTTCTACTTAGAATATTAACCTAGTTGCTTAGTAGCTATATCTAATATGCTCTTATATTATAAATAGGATATACTAAAAGGATAAGAGGATAAATAAGAGAAAGGGAGAGTAATATAAATAATCCCTAACTCCGCCCTAAATAAGGCAAAGAGGATAGCAATAGTTAAAGCCCCTATTATAATAATATTCGAGGATCTAGCCCTTTAATATATATAAAACGAAGCATAAGCAGAAGATAACTAGTATTAAGGGGCTTATGCTATAGTAAAAAGGAGTAACTAAAGCTTCCCTCCCTAGCTAGGCCTAAAACTACAGACCACTAAGTATAGCATTAATACCCTTAGCTAATTAATATTCAGAGACTAGATCTAGGTGCTAGGATTAATGGATAAAAACTACCCTTAGAATATGCTTTAAATATAGTTAATTTAGAAGTGCTACGACTTAGTAATAATAAGCTACCCTAGTTAGAATAACACCCTAGCTATCCTAGCTTAGCAATACTTCTAGCTAGGGAAGTCCTCTACAGTCTGCTAGTTTATAAGAAACTATAATAGCTGCAGGCGTAGAACGATTTAGCGATAAGTAAAATGCAGGCTTATTTAACTCTTACTAGTAGTAGAATAGCTATATTACAATCTCGCTATAGATTTTATTATAGACCTCCTATATATAATAAAAACAGGGTTGAGATACCTCTAGGTAATAGTTAATAAGCTCTCTAAGATAATAAAGCTAGAAGGGATGCCTTCAATAGATATAGAAACATACGTAGAAGGCTTTATAAACTACTACTACTAATTCTATAGTATACTAAAGTTAATTATTAGCAATAGGGGTAGTAACTAGACGAGCTATTTCTAGCGATAGTTCTACGCGCTTATAAAGATCGAATAATATTTAAGTACCGCCTTTTACCTATAGATATATAGAGTAATATAACGTTTTAATTAAGAGATCTAGGTAGTCCTATAGATAATAATTAACCTCGCCTAGGATAACTAGGAGGTTTACTTACCCTCGATTTAACTAGTAATTAATAGCTATAATATAGCTATAATAGGAGTAAGCCTATTCTTCTTTACCTATAGATATTATATTAACTAAGTATTAATAGTATAGCTTGCGCTAGAGCTATTAACCTCATGCGAGTTAGCTACTAATAAGTTTATTAGTAAACTAAAGTTAACTATAGAGTTAGCCTAAGTAGCTATCGCTATAGCCTAATAGATAATAGAATAATTAGCAAATAGTAAAAGGATATTAGTAGAATACTATAAAATAGGCAAAAAGGTCTAGCTATTACTAGCTAACTTTTATATAGAGAGACCCTATAAGAAGTTAGATTAGCTATACCTGAAGTATAAAGTAACTAGGGTAGTCTTACTAACTATAGTTAAGTTGAATATTCTAGGCAAGGTCCATAACTGATTTTATATTAGCCTGCTATACTACGCTGCGAATAACCCCCTCCTAGGCTAAGAAGTTAATAATCCCTAACTACCCCCGATTTTTAAAGATAGAGAGGATAAATAGGAAGTTAAGTCTATTCTAGCTACGCTCTAGAAGTATATAGGTAGGGGTAGGTATTACGAGTTATTAGTTAAATAAATAGAGTATAGTTAGCCTACCTAGGAGCCCCTATAATCATTCTAAGATAGCTAGGTAGTAAATAAGTATGAAGAAAAGTATAGCCTAATAGATAAGAATAATAGCAACCCCTAGTATACTATACTATAAGCTAGGTAATAGTTAATAAGTAGAGGTAAGATAGAGGGATAGTAGCTAGGTAATTTATAATTAGAAGAGTAGGTAGAAATAGGAGACTCTATTATAATATAAGGCTATAAGGAGGTAGAACGAGACCTAGATAAGCCCTAAGTAGGTAGAAGGTAGATAGATAGTAAGTAAGTAGAAACTATAGACCTAGGAAGATAACCCCTTACTCCTCCTACTCTTTATAAGTAGTAGGAATAATATTAGTAAGCTAAGAAAAGGGGTTAGATTATTAGGAACGGGAGAAAGGCGGGAATAAGATAAACCTCGTAAAAGACCTTAGCTATGTCTAGGTAAGCTTAAGTAAGGTAGTATAGCTATAGCTTATTAAGCTTAACTAAGAAGGAAAGCAAGGTAGTAATAGTAATAGATATACTAAGGATAGGAGTAGCTAGGGAACTAGCAGAGAGTATAGGGGAGGTATCTAACTAAAAGCAGCCTTAGTAGCATGCTTTATAGTAATATAGGTATAGACCTCGTAGTTCTAGATAGAAGTAGCGCGAAGAAGCTCTATATAAGCCTCGATCTATATAGGGAGCTATAACTATTAGTAATAACCCTTAAATATAGGAATAGTAGAGTCTTACTAAGGTCCTCTTATTAAAGTTATAATAAGTAAGGCAGTCCTAGCTAAGAGAAGTAAACTCCTCCTAGTAGCAAACTATGCTAGGGTTGCTCTAGTAGAATATTAGCTCTATAGAGAAGGAATAATAGGGAAGCGATACCTATATTAATATAGGCAGACTTAATAACTTTATTAGAATAGTAGATATAATAGATAATATTACTTATAATATAGTTAGTCTTATAATAGTTAAAGAGCGATAGGATAGCATACCCCGCTTAATAATATTATAATAAGCTATAATATTACTAGGCTTCTTAGCCTTAGCTATAGGATATATATACTTTAGGCAAGGGACCTTATATAGAGGTCCCTAGGTCTTATCCTAGGGGATATTACTAAAGATAAGCTAGTATAGGTAGGGACCCTAGTAGAACGTTAGAAGAATACTAAATAAGCAAAAAATAATATACTATAAGGGGCTCCTAAGCGATAGGATATATAGGAAGGGGGTAGTTAAGGTACTTATATAGCTCCTAGCTAGCTAGCTCGCGGAGGGGATTATCCATAAGATTAAAGTTATTAGGGGTAGTCTCCTTGCAATTAGAGAGGCTAGTAGAGGTAGAGTAATTAGAAGGCAGGCTCTTAATAAGAAAAGGAAACTCTATCTCCTTATTAGAGTTAGAGAGGGGCTATATAGGGTTAATTATAGCAAAATAATAGGGAAAGAGCAGGTAGAAACTTATAGGGAGTGCTATTAAAAAAGCGAGGGAAATTAGACTAATTAGATCTATGTGAATTAGCAATTAATAGGGGTTTAGATATAATAAACTTAGACTAATGCGGACCGAGAGCATGCTAAAAACGCTACTAAAATAATAACTTATTAGCTAAAATAATATTATAATTAATTAGTTAACTTATGCTAGTATAGGTTAATAAGAGGAGAAAAAAAAAGGAAGCAAACTAGGGGCGTGAAAAATCATATTATTATAATTATTTAATTATAAGGTACAGAGCAGCTAGCAGCCTAGATTAATATCGCTCTAGACTAGCCCTTAGCCTATGCTTAAACCTATAACTTATATGAGGGCTAGGAGGAGGAGGGGGGGGGGGGGGGGGGGGGGGACGTTTTACCGGGTATGGTAATACAAGC
>JAOQIF010000511.1:0-62218 GCA_026260285.1 Colletotrichum sansevieriae | reverse complement strand
TCTTCTCCCTAGGCTAGCTTATATAGCTAGGCTATAGAGAGGATTAGGTAAACCCGCTAGTACTTAGGAATATCTACCTCATAGGCGAGAGGATTAATAATATGCTTAATTCAGAAGGGTCCTATCTATCTAGAGGTCTATTTACTATTATATTATCCTAGCAGGTAGAATCCTTTGCTAAGTTATATCTAGACTTTATCCCCTTTATTAAAAGTTATATTAATATAGTAGTTATTATATCTCTCCTTATATAAGGCGTTCGCTATATTAATAAGTAGTAGTACCTCCTTCTGATATATCTCCCTGAGGATAGTAAGGCTCTTAGTTAGGGCGCTAGCTTATATAACTATATTAAGGATACTTTATAGCTTAAATCCGAGTATAACCTCGTTTAGTAATTATCTAATCGTAGTAGATAGGGAGTTATTAAGATTATACTATAGGGTAGGTAGTATATTAGTCTATAGGATATTAGGGGATTTAGATATATAGAACTATATTGCAATCTTAGTAGTCTAGTTTATTCTTTTGCTCTACCTATCTATCTAGGGGTAATATGCTATTAAGAGGAGGAGCCTAATATTAAGGGCGTTGAATATCGCATGCTATATTATAGAGATAAACTTAGGATCCTAGTTACTAATAATATAATATAGAATTCCCTAGTCTAAGAGGAAAAATATATAGAGTAGGACTATTACCTATTCTTTTGCTCTATAGGTTGAATATCTTATGAGAAGGATTATCTTTTTTAAGAATTTATATATTACTATTGCTAATATATCTAACTCCGGGAAACCTAGCAGGGTATAGGGACTTCTATGGGATAATACCTTAGGCATATTAGTAACGAAGTCTATAGTAATAGTATTATAAGGGATATCTACGATAGGGATAGGTTATAGCTATCCTAGTAGCCTTTAGCAATCGATTTAGTTCTCTTTGCACTAATTATAATAGGTAATATATTATTATATAAGTAACTTCTTATTATAAAACTAAAAAGTCGATATTTCTACTATTATATAGTCCGCGCTAAAGTAGTATTTTTTATTATAACTAAGGCGGAGAATTATAGGTACTAACTTGCGTAGAATGCAGAGTCTCTAAGTACTATCTATAGCTATATAAAGGATAAGCCCTTCTAGCGATAGACTCTAAGGAGTTATTCGACAGCATTTTAGAGCTCTTCTAACAGCTCTAGCGCTATTTTCCTTAGTAGTAGTATTAAATAGTAACTACTACTTACCTAGTTCCTTCTGCTAGGATCGGAGTTATTTGAGAATTTTGCTATACCTCGTGTTATTAGTATAATTATCTATAATCTTAGCGATAAAGTCCTCTGAAATACTTATAGTTATCTCCCCTATTGCTCTATAGGCTTATAACTTCTCAGCTAACTAGTTAACTATGCTTATGAATCTTGCGTCGTTATTATTATTGCTATAGGTTATTTCTATGAGAACGTTACTATCCTCAAACCTATTAGCTCATCCTGAGGCTATAAGCAATAGCAGGTGCGAGAGGGCATCGGGGATAATGTTAAGCTTCCCTAGTATATAGGTAATATTGAGGTTAAATTGCAATAGGTAGTTCGTAGCGCTCGCGAGCTGCAGGTTAGCCTTATTAAGGTCTATAGTCTATAGCGAGGTATATATAAGAATTCCCTTCGTAGCTATATAATCTATGAGAATTTATATAGGGTACTTATTTAATTGCACGAGCTTGTAGAGCTTTTTTATAGCTTATACTACTACTACTACCTCTATCTCTATAGCGAAGTATTACTTTTCTAAGGGTAATATAACCTTAGATAGAAAAAGCACCGGTTAGACGTAGATTTATGCAATATCTTTGCTAGGTATATTAGTACTATTCTATAGGATGCTTAGTTAGAATATTATAAGCCTAAAGCTACCTTTATAAGTATTAACCTTAAAAAATATAAGCTTATTTAGGTTATAGTAATATCTTACGACCTAGTTATAGAGATTCTCCTAGAGGGCGTTTTATACCTCTTGCTCGCTTAGTATTAGCTCGAATAATACCTTTTAGACCCTCTTTATTTAAACTGCTTTTAATAGACTATTAGGAAGCATATTTTTATTACGGAGTTTTATAATAAGACGGGTCTTTCTATCCTATAGTAGCGTTATAATAATATTATACTAGGGTATATTATATTATAGCTATCTAGCTATTCCGAGGTATCTCTCGATATTATGGAGAGTTTTCGGGAAGCGGAGGTTCTTAAAGGCTACGATCCTATCCTCTATTCGTTTAATACTATTAGTATTTATAATATAGCTAAGGAGTCTTACTTTAGGAAACCCTGCAAAGGACTTCTTAGGTTTAATATAAAGGCGGTTATTCTCGAAGAGCTTAAGAATAATATCAACATATTAGAGATAGTCCTCGTTATTATCGCTAAAAATAATAATATTATTAATATATACTTAAGTAAAGTACTAATAGTTATATAGGAAGCGATCTATAAAACGCTAAGCGTAGGCTAGCGAGTTCTTAAATCTTATGAGGATAACGTTAGAAACCTCGATACTATAGGGACTTATTACTACTATCTTATTACAATATCTCGAGTAGATTAGTAGTTAGTAGAAGAACCTAGTAGCGTTAAATATCGTTATGCGTTTCTTCCCTCTGAGGGTATCTATTATATTATCTTAATTAGGAAGCGGGTATATATCCGGGATAGTAATTCGGTTAAGAGGGCGAAGGTTAATAATAACCCTGCCTTTTTTTATACTATTAACTACTCGCTATATAATAAAGGGCGGATAGACGACTAGGATTAGCCTATTACCCTATACTATCTTGCTATTAGTATATATCTTGCTATAGATATTCTTAACGACTTCGAGGTCTTTAGCGCTAAGGAGGTAAGGCTTTACTATAGCTTTCTAGTTTTACTACCCTTTAACAAGCTTAATACGTATACGTTAGTTATCTAGTATAGGTATAATCCCCTTGTTGCAATAGATATCTTAGTTATTGAGGATTTCCTTAAGTCTACTAGCGAAAACCGCATCCTAATTATAGATCTTAACTCTATCCTTACTATATATAACTAAGATATCTTTTAGCTTAGATATTCTATAAGATAGAATATTATCCGCTTAATAAGGTAGTTCTAGGCTAGATTTAGCAAGCGGGGTTATAAACTACGCGCTAGCTGCTATATTACTCGTAGCCCTATTGAATTCATATTACAAGAACTAGCGTGAGTTTGATTCTCCTCTTATAAGGGTAATAATATCTATATAGTTAATAAGGTTAGTAGTCTCCTCTACTTCTATTAGAATAATATAGCCTAGCTGCTATCCTCTTAGGATTATTATTAGCCTATTTATTATATTTCGCATAAGGACGAGCTTAGGGTTATCTACTATAACTATTATATTAACTATGCTAATATAACTAGATTAAAACTACTAAGTGTTAGAGCCTTGCTAGCTTAACTTAGGGAGGTTAATAAAGCTAGTTATAATAAATATATTACTTTATAGGGGAATAACTATAGTATAGGCGTTATTAACTCGTCTAGTTACTAGGTGCTATCTCCTGAACTAGACTGGATACTATATTCCATATACTAAGCGGAACTTAACTATGCTTTTATTAAAGTCTATAACTAGCCCGTGATCTTTATAGAACGGTATTCCTAATAGAAGATTCGCTCTGAGAGTATTTATAACTCTAGCTATAATAATAACGTAGCTATTAATTTCTATATTACTAATAGTACCTAGGATATAGAAGTTAAATATAACCTGCTCTATTACCTAAAAGGTTAAGTCTATTATATTTATCCTCTATAGTTCTATCGTTTAAAACGTGGGATTCTGCGCAAAGCGCAATACCTAATTCCTATTAACTAGAGTTATTAAGGCGCCTATATTAATATAGACTTCCTCTAGGCTAGCTATATTATTACTTTTCATATTAAAGCAGAGATATATCCGTTTAGCTAGTATTATTCGTTTCACTAGTTTTACCTAGGTATCGATAATTTAGTTTTTCTCAAGTAATACCTACGTATTATTTGCTAGGGGAATTGCAATAAAACCTGCGAAATTCACTATATTATTAATATAATATATAGTAGAGTCTAGAACTAAAGCAGTTAGGGAGATTGCTAGCAGGCTTCTCGCTATGACTATAACGTCCGTTGTCTAGCCCGCTATTTCCTCTTTACGTAGTTGCTCTAATAAGGCAGCTAAATCATAGGGGACTTCTTATATATCTAGTAGGATATAGCTGCTATCGACGAGGTTATTAATATTATAGTCGTCGTTATAATCCTCCTATATATAATAGGTATCTAAGTCTATCTATCCTAGTCTGTTATATTTTATATAATATCGAAAACCCGGGTTTCTCCATAGCTAGTTCTATAGGTAGCGATCTTTCTAGTTTTAATAGTTATTAGAGCGCTAGAAGCGTTACTAAGGTTAATAATATTATTAGGGTTGCGGATTATTATAATTATCCCGTTAGAAGTCTTAGTTATTCCGTCGTCCCTTATTACTATTCTATATTACGTCGATAGATTCTTCTAATATATAGTTAATACTAATTAGCGCCTAGAGTCTACGCTAAACTGCCTTGCGTTTTTTCTTAGCTATATTAAAGTAATCCTCGAGAGTATTGCTAGTAGTTAGTTCGTCTAGGAATCGCTAAAGCTCTAGGTTAATTATATTATAGAAGATTATTAATAGCTAGCTAACTATAGATATTAGTCTTATTTATACTCTATTATATTTAAAATAGTTTTAGGCAAAGTTATAAATATCTCTATCTCCCTTAAGGTCTTCTATAGTAAACTTATATATAGCGATCTATTAGATAGACTCCTATTAGATTAGTATAAAACGTCTCCTAATAATATCGCATAGGGCGTAATATCCCGCATAGAGGTAGTTCTATTATTTAATTAGCCCGAATTAGTATTCCTACTAGCTAAGTACTTTTCCTCATAGTAGAGAGCTCTAATTCTATATAATCTCTAAAGCTATAGCTAGGCTAGTAGTTTTAATATCTAGGCTAGAGATCTATAGATCTATCTCCTTATAATATAGAATATCCTAGTTATAAAAGACGGGCTCTATACTATACTTCTTATTAATATTTAGCTAAAAAATACTATATTATTAGATAAATCTACCTTCCTATTGAGTTCCTACGGGCTATAGCGCCCTAGTATTAGCCTCGAGCTAGCTAAATACTTAAAGGAGTAAAGCCTCGAGACCCTAGGATAGCAGCTCTAGGTAGGGCCCCTAGGATAATAGTAAAAATATTAGTAGTAGTGCTAAATTCTACTATAGCAGCTAGGTCCTCCCTACTAATATATCCTACTTTAGCAGACCCGTAGTAGTATTATAAAGAATTTATAGTATTCTATAGATTTTTCGCTCTAATAGTCCCGCAATAATATCTTTTAGTACTATAACTCGCAGTTCGGGGTTTTTTCTACTCCTATTATAAATATTATCTACTATAGCTCTTATTTTAATAGGAGGTCCTAGGGGTTTAATATCTAACTAGCTAGATTAGATAGGAGTTGCAACTCTTTCATCTTTCGGGGGCAGAAGAGTAATTCTCTTGCTAGCTCTATGAAGGCTTTCTTCTCTAGATAGGGGCATAAAAAGTGCTACTATTACTAGAGTATCCCTTATAGCTATAATTATATTAATAATACTAATTAACGTAGTTATATAATTATTAGGCTTAAGTATCTAGTAATAGCATAGATTAGCTTTTGCTTTCTAGCCTATATCGACGATATCTATATAGGGTATATAGTTATTATCCTATTCGAGAGAGGCGAGGTTCGCTATCTAGTTGCAAAATTATTTACTAAGGCTAAGGGTAAAGTTATAGTCTTTATAAGCCTGCTAGAAACTATAGAGCTTATAAGCCTCGTTATAGTATCCGATTCTAGCTATATCTCCTATATTATAATATTCCTCTATAAGAGAGGGATTACTATGCTAATTTAATATTAAACTCGAATAGTTAGCTATATAAGTCGATAGTTAAGACCTCTATCTCTTTAACTTCTTTAACTTCCTTCCTTTTAGTATATAAATGCTTTTAGGAGGGGGTTTCGAGGTTAAGTCTAAGTCCTCTACCTTATTATAAGTCTTTATAATATAAGGGAGGTCTTAGATAAAGAAAAAAGAATAGGTCGTACTACTAGATATTATAGTCTTCCTACTAGCCTAGGGCTATAGTAGGGGTTGCTAAGATTACGAGTAAAATAAGGAAAAGAGCAATATAAGCGTAAATAATAATAAATAGTATAATAGGTAATTATAGGTATATCGTGATATATTCTATAATAGCCGAGCTTTTTAAGCTTATCTGCTAGAAGTCTCCTACTTAAAGGATAGGCGTTAAGCCTAACCGTGGTTACGTAGAATACCACGTGATAGCCGACTACATCACCAAAAGGCGTGTGACAATGCATATTAGCGCTATTACCTATATGAAAGCATATGCAGGTGCTACGCTGACTGCTCTACGAGAGAATAGCAATAGGCTAGAGGACTTAGGGGGAGCTAGGGTTACTATACTAGAATAGTATATCCTATATGCTATAATAAGAGAGCTTATTTAGGATAAAACGGCTTATATACTATAACTAGGCGCAGATCCTAAATAAATAGTTAGAGGATTATAAGCCCAAGACCCCTTCTATAGAGATATTATAGCTAAGGTTCGCTAGGATACTAGGGAATACTAAGGATATTAAGTTAATAAGAATAATATGCTTTGGTTTAGAAGAAGACTTATTATCCCAGAAGAGGGATCCCTCTGCTATGAAATCCTGAAAAGCTACTATAATACGCCTAGATTAGGGTATATAGGAGTAAATAAGATAGCTAAGCTAATCTTATAAAAGTTTTATTAGCTATATTTAATAGAGGATATATAGCGATACGTTACTAAGTACCCGCGCTACTAAGGGGCGCGCGTACTATAGCATAAGCTATATAGGCTACTATAAATACTAGAACTACTAGCATACCTATTCTAATAGATTTCTTTAGACTTCTTAACTAGCTTACTAGAAAGTTATTAAGACAATAGAGTTACTTATAATATAATCCTAGTAATTATATATTAGATAACTAAAGTAGCATAGTTCTTAGCGATAACTAAGCGACTAGATGCTACGGGTTTAGCGAGGATCCTATATTAAGAGATCGAGTGCTAATATAGCACGCTAGAGGTTATTATTAGTAACTGAGATAAACTAATTACTAGCTAGATCTAGCGAGACTAGACTAAGGCCCGAGATATAGAAGGGCGTATCTCTACCGCGTAGTACCTATAGATAGATAGTTAGACTGAAAGAATATATTAGACCTTAACTATATATCTTATAAAGTTTAGCAAAGGCTCGCGCAACTAATAGGTAATATAACTAGTTAAGGCTGAATTTTTATATAATAATAGCAAATATACTACTATTAGCATATCCCTATTTAAAGCCCTTATAGGATACTACCCTCGAATAGTTAACTACTGCTTGCTAAACGTAGAGGTTAGGACCTAAGGGGTTAATAAAAAGCTTAAAAAGCTAATAGAGGTTTGCTAAAGAATAGCTAAGACTTAGCAATATATAACTAAGGTATAAGCTAAGAATGCAAATACTAGAAGAAAAGCGTAATTATACTATATTAGAGATATCATAAGACTCTTAATAAAGAACTTCCGTTTTGTAAAAGGTTAGCAAAAGCTCGCCCTAAGATTTATTCCTATACTAGTTATAGAAATTATAAGCTCTAATACCTATAGAGTATAACTCCTAGAGAAGTATAGTAGAGCATATAGTATCTTCTCTATTACTCTGCTTAAGCTATAATATAGCTAAAAGCTCGCTAAGGAGTAGCTCCTAGACCTTAAAGAAGACCCTGAGGAATAGGAAGTTAAGGATATTATATTATAGAGGGAAGCGCTAATAGGCCCCCTATATTTAGTTAAGTAGAAAGGCTAGCTAGTAGAGTATAATACCTAGGAGCCTAAAGAATACTTAGCGAATACTTCGCGAATCCTCGCTAGATTTAAGAAATAGTAGCATAAGTTATATTATAAGTAGGATAACGAGTATTATAGATTAATAAGAAAAGTTAATTAACTATAAGATAGCTGAAACGCTAAAGAGAAGACCCCCCCCCTTATAAAAGCAACGCAAACCCTGTGGGTATCTAACCTTATATTACTATAGAAGTCCACCGCACTCTCGCCGAAGTTCCGCAGGCACTACTACTCATTATCGTTATTATTACCCTCGTCGTTATTATTATTACCCTTATTATTATTATTATCATCCTCGCTCTCCTCCTTAGAGCTATTGCTAGTAGTACTGCTATTGCTACTCTAACTATCGCTCTCTATAGCTTTATTAGAGTTGCTATCCTCTGCAGCTAAGGACTTATCCTCTTTACTATTATAAACCTAGTATTACTAAGCTATTACTAAGGCGTTACTAACCTTCTTCTAAGAATTTAGTTAAGGCGCGGGATTACTACTAATAACTTTAAAAATAGCAATAGGAGCGTAGTAGTAAGTATTATAAAGTATATAAGAACCTTGGACTTTTAAAGGCTCCTATAAAGGAAGCGTAGATATATAGGTATTACTCTTCGAAAGCTATATTATTAAGATATTAGTAAGCTTATTAAGAAAGGTAGCCTATTTAAAGATATAAGTCTTATTATATAAATAAGTAGGGAGAGTATTATTAAGCTATATTATAATTTTCTTAACTAAAACCTTATCCTTAGCCTAGCGAGCTACCTATAAATATATATTAAATTAATAAAAGGGTAAGACTAACTATAAGGTAAAACCTACCTCGAGCGAAACCTATAAACGCGCCTAGGTATATAAAGCTATACTCTCCTTAATACCTATAGCGAGGAGCTAGTTCTTATAGTTCTTAGAACTAGGCTTAAGACTAGCAGGGTTTACTAACTAATTATAGAGGTATTAGAGAAGCTCCTACCCCTGCTCTATAGCTACAAAGATATAGAAGATCTCGCGCTATTAATACTAGCTAGTAGTAATTATATAGATATAATACTTAACCTAGTTCTAATAGAAACGAGTAGTATTAATAAGATAAGTAGGAATCTAGAAATAGGAAAAGTTAGCCTATACCTCTATTAAATAGTTGCTAAACTTACCCTATAGCACTTAATACTACGAACCTAGTATAACTTATATATATAATTACTATTATAGCAATAGGCGCAGACGACCTAGGTATTCTTAGGGAGCTATAGCGCGCAACTAACGTAGGGTTTGCTACTATCCGCTTGATTATGCTAATAGTTACTACTACTAAGTTTAGCCTTAGTAGGGCTATACTTAGCGAGGAGTTAGCTAATAAGGCTCTTAGCGCTCATAATATTTAAGGAAGTATTAAAAGATAGAGAGGGTCTACGAAGTCTTAATAAAGGGCTTAAATAATATAAAAGTAGTTATTAAATAATAAGGTATAATAAGGAGGGAAAAGAACTAACCCTAGGGCAGGAAAAAGCTATTATTTTATAGATAGCTAAAGAGACCTCGCTAAACTATTATAAAAATAGATATAACTTTAGATAGCAAAGAATAGCAGTTACTCACTATAGCAGGTACTACCTACTAGGAGATAGATATAGTGAATTAGTAATAATAGTCGCTATCCGACCTACTTAATAGCCTCGTAACGCGCCTATTTAGAAGGGGGATAATAAGATAAAAAAACGAAGTTATTATAAGGGTATAGTATAAGAAGGTGCTCGCTAGATAAAGAGCGAATAGCGGGAGAACTAAAACGAAGCTATTATTAGGATAACTACCCTCTTTTAAAAGGAAATAATAGGATAAAAAACGAAGTTATTATAAGGGTATAGTATAAGAAGGTGCTCGCTAGATAAAGGGCAAATAGCAGGAGAACTAAAACGAAGCTACTATTAGGATAACCGCCCTCTTTTAAAAGGAAATAATAGGATAAAAAACGAAGTTATTATAAGGGTATAATATAAGAAAGTACTCGCTAAATAAAGGATGAATAGCGGGAGAATAAAAACGAAGTTATTATAAGGATAACTGCCCTCGTTTAAAAGGAAATAATAGGATCCCTTTAGAATAGCCCGGATAGAGAGCATAAAAGGGCCTAAAAGGAGAGGAACTATAAGGAATAGGACTATAGGCCTAGCTATTATATCTATAACTCTAAGGGCTCTACTATCCTTTAGCAAATATTCGATAAATAGACCCCGCGCTAGATAATAGCAGCGATAAGTGAAGGACCGGGGCCTACCCCGGATAGCTAAGAAGGATATAATAGAGGGCTAACCTATAACACCCGATCTTATAATAGGGATTACTATAATTAGAAAGGGGATAATTATAAGGGACTAGATACCTAGACCGGAGAAACCGGAGACGCTTCGGCTACTATAGGCTAAAGGGATAGAGAGGCCTATAGGTCTAGGGTATAGAACCCTTATAGCAAAGACTTAGCAAATACTTGCTAAAGGCTAGAAATAAAGGATCTTAGAAGAAGCAAGCAAAAGTAGTATAATAATATAGATCCTATCTTTTAGATGCTTCTGCTATTAGTTTGACCTAACAGTGGCTCTTAGCCCCTCGATACCTTTATAAAATTAAGCTCCTTATAAGCTTAATTATCTATTTCGAGAGCAATAGTAAGCACCTAGTCCTTAGCTAGTGCTTATCTAGTGCTTTATTAGCTTTTAGCCTTAGAATTTATTACTAATTTATATAATTTTAGACGCTTTAACTAAATATAAGTATTATATTAAAATAGGTAATAGAAAAGCTTATATTAATATAAGTTTTATATATTATTTTCTAGCCCTTAGCTACTCACTCCTTATAGCCTACCTATTATATAATAGGCGCTACTAATAAGCTTAAGCGCCTTATAGATAAGGGCAGTACTAAGCCTGATATTTTATCCTAGTATAATAAGAATAAGGTAGGTTATCTAGTACCTCTCTAGTATCTAACTATACTTAGGAGGAGATCCTTACCGCCTAGGCTTATAATTAAAAAGGCCCTCTAGGCTAAGAAAAACGATGCTAATATTACGCCTAAGAAGTATAAAGCGGAGGAGGCTAAGATCTCTATAGAGATAGAGGATTACTAGGTAGCTGCTTTAGAAGAGGCTACTACCTACTAATAGCATCTCTCTAAGGAGGTAGAGAAGCAGACTAAACTACTATATAAGGAGTATAAGGAGCTCTGCTACTATTATTTAGAGATAGAGCGGTTTACTAAGCATTAAGTAGAGGCATAAGAGTTATAAGCTATATATACCTAGGAGTCCTTAGACTCTTATAATAAAGTCGTAAGTCTATAGAAGCCTTGCTAATACCTTATTAGTACTTATTTAGTCGATTTCTAATATTTTCTAGAATTACGAGGTTATTACTACTAACTCTAGTAGCGAGGATAATAGCCCTAATAAGATAGGTGCTAGCACCTAGTGGATTCAAAATTTCGGGAGCGCCCCTAGTAAGCTGCTAATAAGCTCTAGGTAGTTATTAGTTACCTTCGGGCCTCGTTTTTATCTTTTCTCTATCTTATTAGTAGCCTTCGGGCGTTTTTCGTTTTCTCGCTTTATTAGGGGGCCTTTAGGCTAATAAATTGAAATACCCGGCTAGCATGCCTAGTTTCTAACTACTTACTAGTTACTTATTAAATCGTATAGGGATTATAATATTTCTGCCTGTAAGTTTAGCTTCGTAGTTATTTCATAAATCAATAGATATATTATATTATAATTCCTCTGAATTATCTAGTTTATTATAGCCCTTCTATTTAATGAGGTACTAACGGTTCTATCTAGGGCCCCTATAGGTGACGATATAATCTACTATATAGATATTATTATTATTATTATTAATTAGGATTTCTCGTAATAGGACGGCTGAGCTAAAAAAAGGTTCTAATTATATAGGCGCGAAAACATTATAAATTCGGTAGTTTTTATCTATTTATAGCTTATATACTCATCCCCTGTTAATTACCCGTTAGATCCCGAATAGGCCTAGGTATTTATCAGAAAGTTTCCGAGAAGGCTGCCTTTGCTTAATATTTTTAGTCGAAAGTAATATAAGGTCTCCTATAGTGAAAATAATAGGGGTCCTCCTCTAATTATAGAACTTGCTATATACCTTATTATATTTATAAAGCAGGTTAGTAATAGCTAACCTATGGGTAAGTAGACCCTAAACCCTATTATATACTATTAGGACTGCTAAGACCTTTTATTAGGGTTTGACGTCGTTAGGTCCGCAGGGAGAATATCCTATTAGTAGTTCAGCAGGTAGTATCTTAATAGCCTCATAATAGGAGTTATTATAAATAAATTAAGCTAGGTCGAGCTATATTACCTAATTATCCTAGTTAATATTATAGAAAGCTTATAAAAAGTGCTCGATGCTCTGATTTTAGCGTTCTATTTAGCTATTAGTCTAGGGGTAAAAGGTAGTACTGAGTTTCCTCCTAATAACTAGTAGGTAGTATACTTTAGCCTAAAAATTGCTAGTAAATAGCGATCCTCGGTTAGATATAATAGCTTCTAGGAGCCCGAATATGAGGAAAAAATATTTAGTAAGTAGTATAGCTAACCCGTTAGCTATAAGTAACTCCCTAGTAGGGATATATAGGGAGTATTTCATAAATCGGTTAATAACGACGAGAATACTATTATAAAGCTTATTCCCTGCCATGAGGGATAGCAGCAATTTAGTAATAAAGTTAATTAATATTTATTAAAAGGGCCGGGTAGGTACTAGTAGTAGTGCAAGTTCGCTATATAGGAGGTGGTATCTCGGTTTCGTGCGCTAATATATTATATATATCTTAATATATTCCTTTATATCGCTCTTCTATGAATTCTAGAAAAACGACTTCCTAATCCTCTTTAGTATCTTAGTAATCCCCTAGTAACTTTTAGATAGTTCGTTATAGAATGCTCTAAGGACTTCTTTCTGGAGCGGATAGTTATTAGGAATATATAAGCCCTTATAGTATTATAGGGTATTAGTATTATCTAGTAACTACCTTATCCCTCGTTATTCCTACTCCTTATTAATATAAAAGGGGTCTTTCTATTAGGCTTCCTTAACTTAGTCCTAAAGCGAGGGTATAAGTTATTTAGGGGAGGTATTTAATAGTTAAGCACCTTATTATTACCTAGTACTTACCCTCCGGATAGTAGGTTAGTTAAACCGTTATAGAAAGTCCTATAGGAGTAAGTCTCTAGCTTCCTTAATCTCTATATCCTCAGGGATATAATTAGGTCTTCGCGAGAGGCTATTAGCTAGGTTATAGTAACCTAGCTAGTACTCGATTTCGAAGTCGAATATTAATAGGTCCTATAATAGCTATGCCTAATAGCTATTAAGCGTCTTCTTATTAGCGAGGTACTAGTAACCTAGGTAATTAGTAATAAACTGGATGCAGTGCTAAGAGTAAAGTAAATAGTGCTGCTACCTCACCGCTACCTCCCTAATAGCTAGTAGCTCTACTTCTAGCATGCTATACTATAGTTGCAGGCCCTTAAGCTTCTGAGATATAAACGCTACTAGTCTCTATATATCCCCCTCTAGCTAGCTTAATATCGCCCCTATTGCGAAGTCTAATATATCGGTTTTAATGCGAATTAGGAGCATAGGGTCGAAGTATCGTAAAATAGGTGCCTCTATAAATAAAGCGCGGAGCTAATAGAAGGTAACTAGTGCCTCGCTAGTTATAACTAGTTATCCCTTAGCTATATTAGCAAGTTAGTTAGTAAGCAGGCTATAGATTTTAGAGTAATTCTTAATAAATCTCCTATAAAACCCTATAAATCCTAGAAATTACTAAATTTATTATATTATAATAAGTATTAGCTACTTAGCAATTGCCTAGACCCTCTCCTATTCTATAGTAATACTATCTAATAAAACTACGAACCTAAGAAAGTTAATCTATTCCTTATGGAATTCGCATTTATTAGGGTTTGCATAGAGGCTATTAGCTCCTAACCGGGTGAGTACCTGCCTCACCGCCTCTATATAGGAGTCTATATCGTTAGTAAATATCAAAATATCATCTAAATATATAATATAAATAACGTTAACTAGGCCTATAAGTAACTTATTAATAAACGTTTAGAAGGTAGTAGGTATATTAACGAGCCTAAATAGTATAATATAATATTTATAGTAACTATATTATATATAAAATCCTATCTTCTACTTATCTCCCTCTTAGATCCTCACCTAGTAGTAGGCGTCTTTAAGGTCAAGCTTTATAAAGTACTTTACTTGAGAGAGCTAATCGAGGATTTCGTTAATTAAGAGGAGAGGGGTGCGGTTCTTAGTAGTTACTTAGTTAAATCCCTAGTAATCTATATATAACCTTAACTTACCCCCCCTCTTTAGAATAAATAGGATTAGTACCCTTACTAGACTTATTAATAAGCGAATCTATCCCTTCTATAGGGCTTTATAGATATAATCCCTTAACTCCTCTAACTCCTTTTTAGCTAGGGGGTAGATCGGTCTAAATAGGGGCTTAGTCCTAGGCTCTAAGTTAATAGGGTAGCTCCTAGTAGTTCCAAACTCTAGTATAGTTCCTGCTAAGTTAATATTAAATACTTTTTTAAAATCCTAGTACTCTAATAGGATCTTTAGTTTAATATCCTTAATATCCTCAGGTTCCTAGTTATACTCCTAGTAAGTAGTAGTTAATATCTAGTTAATCTATAATACCTCTATAAGTACTACTCTTGCTTCGTTTTTAATATACCTAAGCTCTTTTCTAGTTATAATAAGGCGAATACTCTTCTTATATAAGGGAAAGGTCTAGCTTAACTCCTTCTAATTAATATTAGGGCACTCCGATATATACTAAGGGATCCCTAGGATAGTATTATAGCTATTATTATTACTAATCCTGAAGTTATATAAAACTATCTACTAGATGCCTATACTATTAGTTATTCGGGTAACTAACTTCTATATGCTATAGTTAGGTCCCTTAGATGCCTATATTCCCCTTATAGGTTCTAAGTTATTAGCTTCTGGTTAGATATCAGCTATAACCCTCTAGTCTATAATATTCTTATTAGCTCTGTAATCGATAAGCGTGGTATTAGTCTTCTAGCTACTTGCAACCTAGACCTATATTATTATTTTAAAGCGATATAGCTAGTTGCTATCTTACTAGACTATCTATATAGTTACCTAGTTCTCCTCTAGTTATTCGCTAGGGTATAGTTTGCCTTTATAGCAGGTATAGCTGCATTTCTTATAATATAGGCACCTTAGTGAGATATAGCCTTTCCTATTATAATTATAATAAATAGTTTCTCTCCTAGTATCTTATAATAAGTCCTTAGTAGGCTCCTAGTAAGTATTAGTATAGCTATAATCCCCCCTTATAGTCTTAGTCCGTTCCTCTAGATTAGTAGCTTAGCCTTATAGTTATCGTTCCTTATAGTTAGTCCTCTAGTCCCTTACTAATAGCCTATATGCTTATATATTAATTATAAGTTCGGTATTCCTAGCCCTTATATTAAGTTCGAGCTGCGATTTTAGTAATCCATTCGCTATAATATAGTATTAGAGCTTAGGGTCTAACCTAGCTACTATATTAGCTACCCGGATCTCCTCTAGTTATTAGTAGGGGCTCTCCGCCTTAATCCCTTTATAGTAATTAATAAAGCTCTAGTATAACTATCCTAGTTGCTAGTAGGCCTATTTAAGCTGAGTTTATATGCTAAGGATCCTAGACCCCTTATTAGCTATGCTATTAGTTAACTAATCCTCTATTATTATCTAAGTAATATTCTTCGCCTTATTATTATATCTAATAGAAAGGTATAAGGTCTATCGCTTTACTACTAATCCTTCTAAGCACCTAGTAGTATATAGTACTTTCTTAAGGTCTGAGGTAATCTTATTTATTTTAAATTGCGCATTAAGGTTAAATATAAATTAATTATAATTAGTTTAGGTACCCCCTTTATACCTAAGTATCGGGAGGTACTTCCCCTAAAGTTCTAACTAGTGCTTTTTCGCCTCGGGGTTGCTATTAATAACTACCTAGTAAGTAATAGGGTTATCTATTAGAATTAATAGTTAGCTAGCTCTTAAGGCCTTAAGATATTCTTATTTATGCTTTAGTTAACTCTTCTTTTCTTCCTCTTTAATAAGACGATTTAATTTAGCTTCTATTAATTAATTACCTAGTTCCTTATTAGTGCTCTCTTTATTATTCTAATTAATAGGTATCTTATCCTAAGTTTAGCTATTTAATAGCTCCTATCTAGTAGGGGACCCTGCCTCCTTAGTAAACCTGCAGGTAGGTATTATTATTATATATAATACTACTCTAACGGTTTGCACCCCTATTAGTATAGGTAAGAGAGAAGAACGTATTATAAATAGGTTTAGTATAGAGTAAAAGAGTTAGTATAGATAGGTATAAGGTTATAATATTTATTCTTCTCTAACCCTTCTATCTACTATATAAGGGTGCATAAGGGTTAGAGGACTTATCTAAGGAGCTACCTAGTACCCCCTATCTATAGACTTCCCTAGTATAGCTTATTATCCGGGGCGCTACTTAGTATTCCCTTTCTATAGACTCCTAGCGTAGCCCGTTATCCGATGCACCACCTGGTGTCCCCCTTCTACGGACTCCTATAGGGTAGTCCGATAAGTCCTTTTCCCTACGACCTCATCCAGGCTCGTGACATCTTGGTCCATCAGTCGACCGCAATGGCAGGCTCGCACACCGAAACGCCACCGCCGGCAACGCCCACGTTTCTCAAGCTCTCGTATCCCGCGCCAAGAGTCCTCCTTGTCAGGATGGACAGGCCAAAAGATCTCAACGCGATGTCAACCGCCGCACAATGGGAGATGGACTCCGTATGGAAGTGGTTTGACCAGGAGCCCAAGCTCAGCGTTGCGATAATTACAGGCACAGGACGAGCCTTCTCGGCTGGGGCAGACTTGAAAGAATGGAACAACAGCATGGCTCCCGGCGCCGATCCGGCCCAACGAATGGGCAACGCGCCGGCTTTCAAGCCTCTATCGCGAAGATTGGGAAAGAAGCCGATTATCGCAGCAGTGAACGGCTTGGCGATGGGTGGTGGGTGCGAGTTCATCATCAACTGCGACCTCGTCGTAGCGGCAGACGACGCATACTTCGGCTTGCCGGAGGTCAAGCGCGGTATCGCCGCGATTGGCGGCGCCCTGCCACGACTCATGCGGACAATCGGCCTCCAGAGAGCGAGCGAGTTCGCACTCACGGGTCGGAATGCATCGGCACATGAGATGGCACAATGGGGGATCGTGAACAAAGTGGTGCCCAAGGATAAGGTCGTCGAAGAGGCAGTGCGTTATGCGCAGATGATTGCGGCCAACTCGCCGGACGCCATCATCTGCACCAGAGCCGGGTTGAGGCAGGGCTGGGAGACCGCGGCCGTGGAGAGGGCAGTCGAGTGGACCCTGGAGAAGGAGTTTGCTGAGCTGCAGAAGGGAGAGAACATGCTAGAGGGACTCAAGGCATTCTCAGAGAAACGGGAGCCGCAGTGGAAAGGTAGCAGGCTGTGACGTGCCTAAATGCAAACGGCCTCTCTTCGAGAAGAAGAAGCAGAGAACACCATGCCGTCTTGGAAACCACCATGTTCCCTTCTCGGATGAGTCAGCTCGGTGAGGTCTTCCGGTATTAGATATTATGATCGCATTTGTACGATATTGAGCCCGTAAGAGCCTTCGTCCGAAACCACACGAGGAAGACCAGAACCAGGTTGAACCTGATGAGACGAGAAGGAGACCATTCTTGGAGCTCAGCTCACAAGGAACCGTATACTGAAGTGGTTGGTTTGGCAGATGCAAGTCGATGTCAATGGGTGGAGGGAGAGACCATATGACAGGATGTAAGAAGCAATAGGCGGGCCGTTACAAGCTAACCCAAACACGCTGCGGTTCCATCTCCCAAGACCATTTCAACTGGACAAAGACGTAAAAGGAGTATCCCAAACCAGTCTATTTGAGTCTGCAGGAACAGGAACTAATGAATCAGCGCCCGTCGAAAGACGCTCAACTCGTGCAGTGGTCTTCCCCGCAGAACGGCGCAGGGAGAGGCCCCCGCCAATCAAGCCGACCTCCTAAATGCCAGAAGAGGGGTTTCGAAAAGGTTCGAGTTTCCGGGTAACACCTAGGGTGCGTATACGTCCGGGAAGCACAAGAAAGATCTACTGAAGGGAGGGCGGATGGGACGCATACGCAAGGCTCGGTCCGTCATG
This sequence comes from Colletotrichum sansevieriae, assembly GCA_026260285.1. Classification (NCBI taxonomy): domain Eukaryota; kingdom Fungi; phylum Ascomycota; class Sordariomycetes; order Glomerellales; family Glomerellaceae; genus Colletotrichum; species Colletotrichum sansevieriae. The sequence continues at coordinate 43,866 of JAOQIF010000511.1, read as the reverse complement.
CAGTTTTCCGTAACCTGCCACCATCCAACGCCATCCTGTTCTTCAATGGCGCCGAGGAACTTGAGGCTTGTATAAAAGTTGGAGTACGACCTCCGGCACGCGCAGATCCCATTCATTTCCTTTGACGTTCATTCGACATATTGTCCCTCGATCTCAAGTCCCTATACCACGTACTGCGAGCTGGTTCCCGCATATCGATATCGCGATATTCCAAGATGGATACCTCCAAGAACGAGTCCGTTCGGGAGTTCGAACCAAAGGATACCTTGGAGAAATACATTGAAACCAAACGAGACGATTCCAACTCTATTCGATCTGAGGCCCTTGGCGATGATCTCCCGCCCGGGTACTTTTGGTCACCTCGATTTTTCGGTGCTATGGCGGTTGGTCCACGACGGGAAACGAGGGACTTCGCATCAACTGACATCGTCTCAGGGTTTCTGTCTTTCGGCGCTGTCGGCATATATCTTCTTGATTCTTCCTACGAATGTCCTGACGTTTATCAACGCCGATATTGGTAAGGGTTCCTTACCTATGCATCCCTAAGTATTCGCACTAAAGGACGTAGGCCCGAGCCCATATATCTCCTGGGTCAACATCGCCAGAACACTCTCGCTTTCCTTCACCTACACCATCCTCGGTCGCCTCTCTGATCTCTTTGGCAGGCGTTGGTTCTTCATCGGCGGCAACGTTGTTGCCATCGTCGGAATCATTATTTGCGCCGTCGCACAAAATGTCAACACGCTTATTGTCGGCGCCGCTGTGTACGGCTTGGGAGAAACCGCGCAGCTGAGCTTCAACGTCGCTGTCGGAGAACTGGTTCCCAACAAGTATCGGCCTATGGTTCTGTCCTTTATCTTCGCGACTAATGCGCCTATCGCAGCATTTGGTCCCATCATCGGTACGCTGTCGTTGGGTAGCTGCTGTGAGGCAATATATCTGACAAGAAGTTAGCTCGCAAATTCGTCGAGAACCCCAAGCTGAGTTGGAGGTGGTGCTTCTACATCAACATCATCGCCGTCGGTCTCGCCATCGTTCTTCTTTACCTGTTTTACCACCCACCCTCGTTCGAACTCCTGCACGATCGGAAGACAAAAGAACAGCTGCTGAAGGAACTTGACTGTAAGATCCCTTGGCCCGGTATAAACCAAACCTCTCTCTGACGCCTTTAGATCTCGGAATTTTCATGTGGACATCTGGCCTCACTCTGTTGCTGCTGGGCGTGTCTTGGGGTGGCGTCATGTTCCCCTGGGATTCTGCTGCAACTATTTCGAGCTTAGTGATTGGCACTGGTCTTCTTGTTGCTCTCTTCTACTGGGAGGCATATGCCAACCTCGCCTACCCTGCAATTCCTGTCAAGTTCTTCGCCAACCGAGGTTTCATGGCTCTCGTCTGCTGCGCAACAGTTGCCAGCATGTTCTACTACTCTGCCGTTCTTTTGTGGCCTCAACAGGTTCAAGCTCTGTACACAACCGACATAAACTACGGCGGTTGGCTATCTTCTACCGTGGCAAGCTCGACAGCCCTCGGCCACATTTGCGCCGGAGCAACCGTCAAGGGGGAGGAAACGTTCGATACTGGATCATCTTCTCAACCTTCGCCATGGTCGGTTTTGTCGGCGCTCTCGCCTCCTTGACCCCCGAGACTCTAAACACCGGCATTGCCCTTACCATCCTGGGGCCCTTTTTCGTCGGCTTCATCGAGCTTGCCTCCCTGGCTTTGGCGCCCCTTTTCTGCAAGCCTGCGGATATTGGTCTCGCTTCCGGTCTCTTGGCATCGATCCGTTCTGCCGGAGGCTCCATCGCTGTGGCTGTCTACACATCCATCTTGTCGAACCGCCTTGCGACTGAGATTCCCAAGGCCATCAGCCAGCCTGCTGTTGCTGCCGGTCTAGCGGCGAATCAGGCCCCGGCCCTCGCCAAGGCTATTCAAGCCAACAAGTTGAAGACCTTTCCTGGTCTGAGCAGTGCTGTTAAGGAGGCGGTAGCCAAAGTTTTACCCATTGCCTACACCAAGTCGTTTCAAACTGTCTACCTCGCGAGCTTGGGATTCGGCGCAATCGCCATTGTCGGGTGCCTGTTCTCGAAAGACGCGCAGAAACATTTGACGAGCAAAGTCGAGCGACGCATGAGGTAAAACATACCTGGGCGTCGAAGCATGGGGGAGTTTGGGTCCAAGGGCCAATTTCTGAAGACCAAGGGGACAAAGGTCGCTTTGTTAGCTGACACTTCGAGTACTTCGTTTTGAATCCATACATGCATTGTGGCGACGGAGCAGTAGCGTCTGATTTGGGGTTTTTTTTGTTTTTACAGTGGCAGCAACTCAATCGAATAAGCCATGATATCTTCGTTCTTCAAGAGCCCTAAAAGGCGTTGAAGCAATTTTGTGCGCCGTGCGGACGTGTTGCTGATGTTGACTTCCATTGTGGTGGTGGCACTCACCCCCCCCCCCCCCCCCAAAAGAACCCTTGCTCATGTGCCATCCTCATGCGGAGGTACCCCCACGTGAGTTAGGGCGTAAGCTTTCACATTGCATCCTTGAGAATATATGTAAATATTTTCATTCGCGACTGTCAAGCTTGGAAGCCGCTACAATTGACTAGTAGGATTCACCCAGCATGTTTCAAAGATCATCTCTTAGACTCTTCCCCTCACCGTACACTCGGCTTCGTCGCCATCATCTGTCGCCTCTTCGACAACCAACGAGATCTTGGACGTGACGCAACAAGAAGTCGAAATCCAAAAGAACGAGCCAGAGATAGAAATTCACAGCAGGGCATGCGAGACCGCAATCGATGGGCCATACAAGCACTATCGAACCAGGTCGGCTCTCTGATTAGTATCCTGGAGGAGCGAATTCGAGATATCGGGATGCTCCGGAACAGAATTCGATGCTTGGATGCAGAAAATGCGCAATTACGAACACGAAGCTCAGCTTTGAACCAGACTTTGGTCGGACTACACGACATCGCTTCTTCGAAGAACGGAAATCTAGTCTTGGATCAAAGGCTACCTGATTGTCCGTGGATGATTGCTTCAAGAAATACCCCGCCAAATCCCATTGCGGATGAGATACTCCAAGGTTTCGTTGATGCAACACGCTCGAAGGGTGCCTCGAAGTCATCTTCTGCCATCCTTTATTCGATGAAACCCAACATCAGCGTCCTAGTGCAAGCCGAGACTTGGTTCGGAGACGATATCAGTAACGTGGTAGCGGATGTGGTGCGGGCCTATCCAGAGATCGAGAGCCTACCAGGAAAAGTCGCTGTCTCTCATAACATGGCTTTGCTGCTAAAGGCCTGAGTGTCCTTTTTGATCTCACACACTCATCGTACGAAGCTAATTAATCGTCGCTGTGGATGGTTCTCCTCGATAACCAGAGCTGGGACTTGATGCCCTCATGATTGAGACCTATCCCAGAACAGCTAATCACGCTTCATGCTGCATGGATAGACAGAGTACCATCGTAACGTCTTGGTCAGCAAGTCAAGGAAATTGGTGATATTTATAGGCCACGCGTGAGAAAATATCTTCTGGCAACTCCTGACATCACTCTCGATGACTTTGCGGCAACCTACAATTCGAGCTTCAATATGAGATGAAAAGATGACCCGTCCCTCGTTCTTCTCAGAGTTGCCGCGGAGGAATATGTAGTCGCGGAAGTCGACATTTATCCTTTTTATGAAGAGCACCTTCGACAGTAGAAGAATTAGAGGGTTGGGGACCTATTTCGCCAGCGATTTCCTGATATTGCCATTCTGACAGTCCGGGATACGTCCGACTGGGACGATATTAAATTCCTAAAGCGTCTTGGAAGTAGTTAGGGCACTAGCGTTACTATGTAGAACATCTGAAACCTCCCCTCAACGCACTGATTCTCTGAAAGATGGTGATATAGAATCTTTCCGTATGGAGAGGATCTAGTCATCCCGTGCTTGTTCCTAGAAATCGAGGACACACTTACAGCTAGCTGCCGCGAAGCTCACAGAACTCCGGGTTGCAGTGAAGCGGCGCAAGTGGATTTGCGGAGTTCGATTGCCGAGTGAGCACGTTGAGGTGGGGAGAAGTGATCAGGAACATACCGTCTCGACGCGACCTGCCGGCTTAGCTCTGTTGATCAGTTCGGGAAGAGTGTCTCTTAGGTCACACCAGTGGAACTTCGCTAAAGCCTCGATCCAGCTGCTTGTCCATTTCAACCTCCATGGACAGAATTCATTGGTCGGTCGTCGGCCGTCTAACATAGTCAGCTCGGGATGGCGATGCGGAACTCCGCACCAGTTGACAGCATCACGGGGTGGGGAAAGCAAACACGCGTAAACATCGCTACACGGAAACATATTACCGGGGTAGTTGAGCAGAGAGCTAACTACAAATATCTAGTTCAATACAAAGCTCAATATAAATCGGGAAGGAGGGCAATTCCACCTAGCATGCGACCATAAGGCTTAGTCCAAACTTCGGAATTATGACTTTTGCTCATCAATTTTCTGAAAAGGTCGTTGCTATTACCGGCGCCGCTTCTGGCATCGGTCTTGCAACAGCAAATCTTCTTGCCGAGCGTGGAGCGAGTCTCTCTCTGGCAGATGTGCAAGAAAATGCCCTACAACAAGCTCAGTCCGATATCCAGCGCAAGTATCCTGACTCCAACGTTCTCATCTTTATAGTCGATGTCAGAAACTACGATGAAGTAGAGAATTGGATTACAGAAACTGTCAAGCGGCTTGGGAGGCTTGACGGAGCAGCCAATCTCGCGGGTATCATTCCACAGTCTATCGGTCTCCACGGAATTCATGAGCAAGACTTGGACGAATGGAATCTGATCATCAGCGTCAACTTGACTGGTGTCATGCAGTGTCTCAAGGCGGAGCTTAATGTCATCGAGAAAACAGGGGCTATCGTCAACGCTAGTAGCATTGCTGGACTCATTGGGAGAATCAACAACGCTTCTTACGTCTCAAGCAAGCATGGCGTAACTGGCTTGACGCGGAGCGCGGCGAAAGAGGTCGGGCCGAAGGGTATCAGAGTCAATGCAATCTGCCCGTGAGTACATTCTGTCTGCGTCCATGCAAAGTGCATACGCACTGAAGACTAACTCCTTACAGTGGCAAAATTGATACACCGATGTCGCAGGCATCTCGCGACATGAAAATTGTAGTTGAGCCGTCTCTGAAGCGGGTCGGACAGCCTAGAGAGGTGGCAACCGTGATCGCTTTCTTGTTGAGCGACGAATCGAGTTACATTTCAGGGGCCAGTATCGGAGTAGACGGAGGGTGGAACTGTTGAATATTCGGTTTCGTCACACATTATCAATCCATTTATTTCTATCAATTCCTTTCATTTATTTCTATCAATTCCTTTCATTTATTTCTATCAATTCCTTTCATTTATTTCTATCAATTCGAAGTTGATTCCTTGGGAGTGTTTCGATAAAGTGAAGTCTACGTCTCAGTTGTTTGTAAGGAGCCACGCGACCATTTGCGTGGCCCAAGATCTGCCTCAACAGGCGTGAGCGATCGCGCTCTGCCACACTTGATGCCAGACAGACAAAGCCTACCGGGATTTCCTCTGCGTCAATGTTCTGTTCGACACCGCAGACTCCCGCATCCAGCGCCAATGAATGCGACAGAAGGGCCGACTCCGGCTTTGCTGGAGCGATCTGGCTTCCCTTGTACTTGAGAAACTCTTTCCTTCTCCCAATGAGCCAGATGTAGCCGTCGTCATCAACCCTGACATCCCCAGTGCGCAGCCAACCATCCTGAAGGCTGTTCTTGTTTCTTCGGTATTACTTGCATACCCCAGAAACATTATAGTGTCACAAAGGGGGTACGGTGCAGAGTAAAAGAGTTAGTATAGATAGGTGCAAAGTTATAACGTTTATTCTTCTCTAACCCTCTAGTCTACTATATAAAGGTGCATAAGGGCTAGAGGACTTATCTAGGGAGCTACCTAGTGCCCCCTATCTATAGACTTCCCTAGTATAGCCCGTTACCCGGGGCGCTACCTAGTATTCCCCTTCTATAGACTCCTAGTATAGCTTATTATCTAATATACTACCTAGTATCCCCCTTCTATAGACTCCTATAGGGTAGTCTAATAAGTCCTTTTCCCTATGATCTTATCTAGGCTTATAATATAATCCCCCCTCTCTAAATTAGTCTATCCTTAGACTAGGCTACTCTATAGTTATCTAGAGGGTATCTAGTACCTACCTAGTTTCTTCTTATAAGCCTTCTTAGTTTCTAGTTCCTATAGGTTTAGAATTTAGCATCCCTAGGTCTAGCTATATAACTCTTCTTTAGATAGCTAGGTAGCTTAGAGGAGTAGTTAGCTAGTAATAGGGCACCTTATCCTCTACCCTAGCTACTCTTATAGCTCTATACCTAGGTATTAAGGGACCTTATAGTTTAGAGAAGCTCGGAGGAGTAGTTAGCTAGTAGTGAGGTACCTATCCTCTACCCTAGCTACTCTTATAGCTTTCTATATGAAATAAAAAGTGATTAGAAGCGCTTAGAGGAGTAGTTAGCTAGTAGTAAGGTATCTATCCTCTACCCTAGCTACTCTTATAGCTCTCTATCTAAAAGGTCTAGGGCTACCTAGTAGTTATCTAGATACTTATAGCTAAACTCCCTTGCGAGGGTTATTCCTTCTTTTGCAGGGTTATACTAAAACGTTTTATTATTTAGGCTTATTTTTATTACTTTGAATTTACTCTCTGAATTATTATATTTTCTAGTTATTATTATATTTTTAGTAGCTTTATAGGGGTAATAAAGATATTCTCCCGCTAGGGGTAAAAGCGTTTATTATTATAATACGGGGGTTAGCTAGTAGTTATCCTATAGTTACTTAATGCCTCCCTATTTATAGTAGGGTTGAATAAAGCTGAATAATATAATAATCTAGGGATTATCCTCCTTTTAGCTATATAGAAAGCTAACTTTAATATTAAGTTAAAAAAAAATAAATATCGTTTGAAATTTCGCCTTACTTAAAATCCTTCCTCTTACTTCTTTAGATTTATAATACTAATAAGTTGCTATTAGTCTCCTACTCCCCTATTATTAAATTTATCTTAATTATTATATAACGAATCTATTATTATATCTTCTACTACTAATAATACTACCCCCTTTCCTACTAATATACTAGATACTTCCTATATCCTAATAATAGGTAAGCTCTAGGGGTGCTCCTGCTGCTGCTATCTCCTAGCATAAGCGAAGTAAGAGCCCCCTAAGAGCGATATCCCTGAAATCAAGCTCCTCGCGAGCTTAATTATCTACTTCGAGAGCGATAATAAGCACCTAGTCCTTAGCTAGTACTTATCTAATATTTCGCTAGCTTTTAGCTTTAGAATTTATTACTAATTCATATAATTTTAAATACCTTAACTAAATATAAGCATTATATTAAAATAGGTAATAGAAAAGCTTATACTAATATAAGTTTTATATATTATTTTCTAGTCCTTAGCTACTAACCCCCTATAGCCTACTTATTATATAATAGGTGCTGCTAATAAGCTTAAGCGCCTTATAGATAAGGGTAGTACTAAGCCTAATATTTTATCCTAGTATAACGAGAATAGGGTAGGTTACCTAATACTTATTTAATGCTTTACTATTAGTATCTAATCGTACTTAGGAGGAGATCCTCGCTACCTAGCTTATAGTAAAGAAGGCCCTCTAGGCTAAGAAAAATAATACTAATATTATACCTAAGACGTATAAGGCTAAGGAGGCTAAAATCTCTATAGAGATAGAGGATTACTAAGTAGCTACCTTAGAGGAGGCTACTACTTATTAATAGCGCTTTTCTAAAGAGGTAGAGAAATAGACCGAGTTGCTATATAAGTAGTATAAGGAGCTCTGCTATTATTACTCTAAGATAGAGCGGTTCGCTAAGTATTAAGCAGAGGCGTAGGAGTTATAGGCTATATACGCCTAGGAGTTATTCGACTCTTATAATAAAGTTATAAGTCCCTATAAGCCCTATTAATACCTCCCTAGTACTTATCTAATCGATTTCTAACTTTTTTAGAATTATAAGGTTATTACTACTAACTCTAGTAGCAAGGATAATAGCTCTAATAAGATAGGTGCTAGTACCTAGGGGATTTAAAATTTTTTAGGAGCGCCCCTAGTAGGCTGCTAATAATCTCTAGGTAGTATTATTACTTTTAGGTATTTTCTCTTTCTCGTTTTCTCGCCTTATTAGGAGGCTTTTAGGCTAATAAATTGAAATATCTAGCTAGCATGCCCTATTTCTAACTACCTACTAGTTACCTGTTGAATTATATAGGGATTATAATATTTCTACTTATAATTAGGCTTTATAGTTATTTTATAAATCGATAGATACGTTACGTTGTAGTTCCTATGAATTATCTAGTTCACTATAGCCCTTCTATTTGATAAGGTACTAATAGTTCCGTCTAGGGCCCTTATAGGTAACGATATAGTTTACTATATAGATACTATTATCGTCGTTATTAATTAGGATTTCTTGTAGTAGGACGGCTAAGCTAAAAAAGGGTTCTAATTGCATAGGTGCGAAAATATTATAAATTCGGTAGTTTTTATCTATCTATAGCTTATATGCTCATCCCCTATTAATTACCCGTTAGATCCTAAATAGGCCTAGGTATTTATCAGAAAGTTTCTAAGAAGGCTGCCTTTACCTAATGTTTTAAGTCGAAAGTAATATAAGGTCTCTTATAGCGAAAATAATAGGGGTCTTTCTCTAATTATAGTATTTGCTATATATTTTATTATATTTATAAAGCAGGTTAGTAATAGCTAACCTCTAGGTGAGTAGACCTTGAACTCTATTATATATTACTAGGACTGCTAAGAACTTTTGCTAGGGTTCGATATTATTAGGTCCGCAGGGAGAATATCCTATTAATAGCTTAGTAGGTAGTATCTTAGTAGCCTTATAGTAGGAATTATTATAAATAAATTAAGGTAGGTCGAGCTACGTTGCCTAATTATCCTAGTTAATATTATAGAAAGCTTATAAAAAGTGCTCGATGCTCTGATTTTAGCGTTCTATTTAGCTATTAGTCTAGGAGTAAAAGGTAGTACTGAGTTTCCTCCTAATAACTAGCAGGTAGTATACTTTAGCTTAAAAATTACTAGTAAATAGCGATCCTTAGTTAGATATAATAGCTTCTAGGAGCCTAAATATAAGGAAAATATATTTAATAAGTAGTGCAGCTAACCTATTAGCTATAAGTAACTCCCTAGTAGGGATATATAGGGAGTATTTCATAAATCGGTTAATAATAACGAGAATATTATTATAAGGCTTATTCCTTATTATAAGGGATAGCAGCAATTTAGTAATAAAGTCGATCGATATTTATTAAAAGGGTTAGGTAGGTACTAGAAAGGGTATAATTTCGCTATATAGGAGGTGGTATATCGGTTTTATATACTAATATATTATATATATCTTAATATATTCCTTTATATCGCTACTCTGCGAATTCTAGAAAAACGACTTCCTAATCCTCTTTAATATCTTAGTAACCCCCTAGTAACCTCCGGATAGTTCGTTATAGAACGCTCTAAGGACTTCTTTCCAAAGCGGGTAGTTATTAGGGATATATAAGCCTTTATAGTATTATAGGGTACTAGTATTATCTAGTGACCACCTTATCCCTCGTTATTCCTACTCCTTATTAATATAAAAGGGGTCTTTCTATTAAGCTTCCTTAACTTAGTCTTAAAGCGAGGGTATAAGTTATTTAAGGGAGGTATTTAATAGTTAAGCACCTTATTATTAACTAGTATCTACTCTCTAGATAGTAGGTTAGTTAAACTATTATAGAAAGTCCTATAGGAGCGAGTCTCTAGCTTCCTCGATCTCTATATCCTCAGGGGTATAATTAGGTCTTCGCAAGAGGCTATTAGCTAGGTTATAGCAACCTAGCTAGTACTCGATTTCGAAGTCGAATATTAATAGGTCCTATAGTAGCTATGCCTAATAGCTATTAAGCGTCTTCTTATTAGCGAGGCACTAGTAACCTAGGTAGTTAGTAATAAATTAGATATAGTGCTAAGAGTAAAGCAAGTAATACTACTACCTTACTGCTGCCTCCCTGATAGCTAGCAGCTCTGCCTCTAGTATGCTATACTATAGTTATACGCCTTTAAGCTTCTGAGATATAAACGCTACTAGTCTCTATATATCCCCCTCTAGCTAGCTTAATATTATCCCTATTGCGAAGTCTAATATATCGGTTTTAATGCGAATTAGAAGCGTAGGGTCGAAGTATTATAAAATAGGTACCTCTATAAATAAAGCATAGAGCTAATAAAAGGCAACTAGTATCTCATTAGTTATAACTAGTTATCCTTTAGCTATATTAGCAAGTTAGTTAGTAAGCAGGCTATAGATTTTGGAGTAATTCTTAATAAATCTCCTATAAAACCCTATAAATCCTAGAAATTATTGAATTTATTATATTATAATAGGTACTAGCTACTTAGCAATTACCTAGACCCTCTCCTATTCTATAGCAATACTATCTACTAAAACTATAAACCTAAGAAAGTCGATCTATTCCTTATGGAATTCGCACTTATCGGGGTTTATATAGAGGCTATTAGCTTCTAACCAGGTGAGTACCTGCCTTACTACCTCTATATAAGAGTCTATATCGTTAGTAAATATTAAGATATTATCTAAATATATAATATAAATAACGTTAACTAGGTCTATAAGTAACTCGTTAATCAATAGCTAGAAGGTAGCGGGTGTGTTAATAAGCCTAAATAGTATAATATAATATTTATAGTAACTATATTATATATAGAATGCTATCTTCTACTCGTCTCCCTCTTAGATCCTCACCTAGTAATAGGCGTCTTTAAGGTCGAGCTTAGTAAAGTACTTCGCTTAGGAGAGCTAATTAAGGATTTTATTAATTAAGGGGAGAGGGGTATAGTTCTTAGTAGTCACCTAGTTAAGTCCCTAGTAGTCTATATATAACCTTAACTTACCCTATAACCTTCACTTATCCCCCTTCTTTAGGATAAATAGGATTAGCACCCCTACTAGACTTATTAATAAGTAAATCTATCCCTTCTATAAGGCCTTATAGATATAGTCCCTTAACTCCTCTAACTCCTTCTTAGCTAGTAGGTAGATCGGTCTAAATAGGGGTTTAGTCCCGGGCTCTAGGTTAATAAAGTAGCTCCTAGTAGTCCTAAACTCTAGTATAGTTCTTGCTAGGTTAATATTAAATACTTTTTCAAAATCCTAATACTCTAGTAGGATCTTTAGTTTAATATCCTTAGTATCCTTAGGTTCTTAGTTATACTCCTAGTAAGTAGTAGTTAATATCTAGTTAATCTATAGTACCCCTATAAGTATTACTCTTACTTTATTTTTAATATATCTAAGCTCTTTTCTAGTTATAATAGGGCGAATGCTCTTCTTATATAGGGGAAAGGTCTAGCCTAATTCCCTCTAATTAATATTAGGATACTCCGATATATACTAAGAGATCCCTAGGATAGCATTATAGCTATTACTATTACTAATCCTAAAATTATATAAAACTATCTGCTGGACGCCTATATTATTAGTTATTCGGGTGACTAACTTCCGTACGCCGTAGTTAGGTCTATTGGATGCCTATATTCCCCTAGTGTCCTTGGTGTCCTCAGGTTCCCGGTTATGCTCCTAGTGGGTAGTGGTTAATATCCGGTTAATCCGTAGTACCCCTATAAGTACTGCTCTTGCTTCGTTTTCAACGCGCCTAAGCTCTTTTCTAGTTATAATAGGGCGAATGCTCTTCTCGCATAGGGGAAAGGTCTAGCCTAACTCCCTCTAATTAATATTAGGGTACTCCGATATATACTAAGGGATCCCTAGGATAGTATCATAGCTATTACTATTACTAATCCTGAAGTTATATAAAACTATCCGCTAGATGCCTATATTATTAGTTATTCGGGTAACTAACTTCTATACGCTATAGTTAGGTCTATTGGATACCTATATTCCCCTTATGGGTTCTAAGTTATTAGCCTCTAGTTAGGTATCGGTTATAACCCTCTAGTCTATAATATTCTTATTAGCTCTATAATCGATAAGTGTAGTACTAGTCTTCTAGCTACCTGCAACCTAGACCTATATTATTATTTCAAAGCGATATAGCTAGTTGCTATCCTACTAAACTGCCTATATAGTTACCCGGTTCTCCTCTAGTTATTCGCTAGGGTATAGTTTGCCTTTATAATAGGTATAGCTGCATTTCTTATAATATAGGTACCTTAGTGAGATATAGCCTTTCCTATTATAACTATAATAGATAGTTTCCCTCTTAGTATCTTATAACAAGTCCTTAGTAGGCTCCTAGTAGGTATTAGTATAGCTGCGGTCCCCCCTTATAGTCTCGGTCCGTTCTTCTGGATTAGTAGCTTAGCCCTCTGGTTATTATTCCTTATAGTTAATCCTCTAGTCCCTTACTAGTAGCCTATATACTTATATATTAATTATAAGTTCAGTATTCCTAGCCCTTATATTAAGTTCGAGCTGCGATTTTAGTAATCTATTCGCTATAATATAGTATTAGAGCTTAGGGTCTAATCTAGCTATTATATTAGCTACCCGGATCTGCTCTAGTTATTAGTAGGGGCTCTCTACCTCAATCCCTTTGTAGTAATTAATAAAGCTCTAGTATAACTATCCTAGTTACTAGTAGGCCTATTCAAGCTAAGTTTATATACTAAGGATCCTAGACCCCTTATTAGCTATACTATTAGTTAACTAATCCTCTATTATTATCTAAGTAATATTCTTCGCCTTATTATTATATCTAATAGAAAGGTATAAGGTCTATTGCTTTGCTACTAATCCTTCTAGGCACCTAGTAATATATAGCACCTTCTTAAGGTCTAAAGTAATCTTATTTATTTTAAATTATATATTAAGGTTAAATATAAATTAGTTATAATTAGTCTAAGTATCTCCTTTATACCTAAGTATTAGGAGGTGCTTCCCCTAAAGTTCTAACTAGTGCTTCTTTGCCTTGGGGTTGCTGCTAATAACTACTTAATAGGTAGTAGGGTTATTTATTAGGATTAATAGTTAGCTAGCCCTTAAGGTTCTAAGATATTCTTATTTATATTTTAGTTAACTCTTCTTTTCTTCCTCTTTAATAAGACGATCTAATTTAGCCTCTATTAATTAATTAACTAGTTTCTTATTAGTACTCTCTTTATCGTTCTAATCGATAGGTATCTTATCCTATATTTAGCTATTTAGTAGCTCCTATCTAATAGGGGATCCTGCCTCCCTAGTAGACCTGCGGGTAGGTATTATTATTATATATAATACTGCTCTAACGGTCTATACCCCTATTAGCATAGGTAAGAGAGAAGAACGTGTTATAAAGGGGGTATAGTATAGAATAAAAGAGTTAGTATAGATAGGTGCAAAGTTATAATATTTATTCTTCTCTAACCCTCTAGTTTATTATATAAGGGTATATAAGGGCTAGAGGACTTATCTAGGGAGCTACCTAGTGCCCCCTATCTATAGACTTCCCTAGTATAGCCTATTACCTAGGGTGCTACTCGGTATTCCCTTTTTATGGACTCCTAGCATAGCCTGTTATCTAATACGCTACCCGGTATCCCCCTTCTACGGACTCCCATAGGGTAGTCCGATGAGTCCTTTTCCCTACGATCTCATCCAGGCTCGTGACATATGGGCCCTTTGACAAGACACTCGCCCTCTGTTTCATCCGCAACATCGTTGAAGTTGTCATCGACGACCGGATAGAGACTCCTGCAGCTGGTTTCCCGACGCTCCGACGTTTTGTACCGCCTCTCATGTCCCGAAGCAGCGTAATTGCGGCTTCACTCATACAGTGGCCATTCAATACTCTAATCTCAGGCTTCATTATTTGTTGCGACCCGCGAACAGTTTCCGGGGAAAGCGTTGCGCCAGAGCTCATCACTAGTTGCACAACACTCAGGTCAAGAATTTAGATGTTGTGGTCCTTGACCAGTCTAATAGCTACTGCTGGGACCATTCTCAGAACTGTAGCCCTCAGCTCCGAGCACCGTTGAAAGTACGGAAGGTATTCGAACTTCTCCATAGGCTCAACATAGTTGCTTAGCCAAGCCGGAAGAAAGACTTCGGAAACCATGCCGTAAGTGTGCGCGAACGAAGGCAAGAATGCTTCCCTCTGTAGGCATTTCGAGTAAACGGATTTGTTGCTCTAAGCGTCAGTAGGTTCGCGATGAGGTTGTAATGCTAGAAAACAACCCCTTTCGGCTTTCCTGATGTTCCGGAGCTGAACGTGCCCGCCCGCACCTTGCAATTGTCATTCTCGGACAAATAGAAAGACTGCGAGGGTTTGACATCTGAAAAGATAAAGTCTCGAGGAACGTAATCCATCAAGTCAGCCCACGGATCTTGATCAAGTTATAATTGCTATGCCTACCTTTAAATATTCAGACGTAGCTGGACTTTGCTCTTCATGAACGATAAGTAACGTCCCACACCCACTTCTGGGCACCCCCCACATTTGGGCACCCCATTTTTAATACCCTCATATTAATATATATCAACTTCAACTAATATTTATATATATTATAATGCCACGACGATATAACTTTTGCTATTACTAGGGTTTTCAGACTCGCTAGACTTATCTATACTACTTTTAAGTTCGCCCGCCTCGATTTAAGCCCTCTAAATAGCCTTAATATTAGCAAACTTCAAATTTAGGCTTATTCTAACCTTCTTCTATTTCCTAGCCCTATTAGTATTAACCTCTGCTTAGAGTACTTTAATCTTTCGCTAGGCTACTACTAGTTAGTATGCTTTCTTATTAAAGCCCTTCTAAACCTTCTAAAAAAGCAGGCGCTATATATGCTTATCGTTATCTAGCTTGCTGAATAAGCTGAACTAATCCTAAAGCTTATCCCTCTTCTTAGGGGTTAACTAAGGGACTGCTAATATATCTACTGCCTATTTTTCGCTTGCTTTACTATTAGAGAGCCCTTTATAGACCTAACTAGCTAGTTTAGCAGGGGTTAATATGTTCTCAAGCAGCAGAGGGCTTATAAGGGGTCTAGCTATACTAATAGGCTATAAACCAGTCTATTTCTAGCTACTAATAATGTTCTTGCTTATTAGGGCTGCCTTACGCGCCTTGCTATAGCATATAATGAAATTTCTCTTACCTATAACTATACTAGTATCCTATTTAGCTAGTAATCTAAGCTCCTTCTTATATACTGCCTTAAGGGGCTTAAAAACCGATTAATTAAGTAGCTAAAGGATATATAACGTATATGCTAGTAAGAATAGCAAGTATATCTTATTCCTGAAGTATATATATATAAAAGCAGTAGTCTTATAGCTTCTATAACTATCTAAGATTAATAATCTAACCTCTGAGGGGTCCCCTGGCTAGGTTAAAGGGATAAAGACCTCTATTAACTACTTAATAGCTATAGAGTCTGAAGTCTACCCGTTTTCTATAGCTATAAACTTCTAGGATTTATATAGCATTAGATCTAAAGGAAACTACTACTACTAGATATTCTTACCCTTATATATAATAAGTAGAGGTAGTACCTTACTAGTTATAGAGATATACTTAATTAGAGATATCTAGGTATGCAATCTAGGCTATTTCTTATAGATAGAACGAGTTTCTAATAATCTAAGAAGAAGCCTATTTAATCCTCTGCTTTCTAGAATACTAGTCTTATCTATATTATATCGATTAGAGGCCTTAATAGCTATGATCTTAGGTATAGCGAGGTGCTTAAACTATTACCTAATTATATTAGTTAAAGCTCTATTAATACGCTAGGAATCGATTGCTCTGCTTCTTTAGACCCTTATAGATAGGTTTCTCTTAATAAAAGACTATACCTAGTTCTTTCTAAGAGGCTAGGAGTCTCTATAGATCTATAGGATACGTTTAGCAAAATCCTTAAGTTGCTAATAGGTTAGAAGAAGGCCTAGGGCAGCCTAGATTCGAACCTATTTAGCTAGATAACTTTCCTAGGTTAGAGAAAGCCTTTGCAGATTAGAAAACACTATATCTCGCGTCTGCATACCTCTAATCCGATTCTATAGAGTTAAATATAGCATACTATGCTTAAATATAGCTTTTTTAATAGATATACTATTTGTAATAGTAGCAAGCGCCTAGAGGATGTTATCTTTAGAATATGAGGGTATCTAATGCTTATAAAGCTATATATTAAAAATGAAGTTAATTAGGTAAAGATTGATAAAGTTATATAGGTTTGAAGGTAGCGGGTATTTATAGCGGTGAGGCATTTTTGGGGTGCCCAAATGTGGGGGGTGCCCAGAAGTGGGTGTGGGACGTTAGGCTCGGTCGCAGATCAAGGTTTCCCAAGGCGACTTCAGCCTTCGAAAAGGAAGTCCTATCAATAGCCACTATGCTACTTAGTTGCGGCTAGATCACCCGCCGCCTGAAGGTCGCGCGGTGAGTGCAGTGAGTCCTATGAGCTAGGGTGAGCTAGATATCTTTGCGGCCACAGATTCATGAAGGGATGGATGTTTGGTGTCTAATAGCCACGCGAAACCATACCTAGGGGCAAAAGTGCGATTATATTATGCAGGTTCTCAGCAATGAGGGCTTCATTACGTCAATATCGCCTACATGGCCCTCAGGCTTCAGCCAGCGCCCAATTTGACAGCTTCCATCCACAACGCAAAATGTGTACCTAGAGGTATCTGACGCACACGCCGCGCTGTCCGTAGCTTCATCTCCATAGTGCTCATTACTCACAATATCATAGAGCTACCAGCCCAGAACAGGACTGGACCGTCAATGGGAGTCGTTAGCAGAGGCGATGACCTCGAAAGTCCCCGTTTCAGCGATCAATCTAGAGGCGATTGGCTCCATCCCATCTCATACCTAGCAGACATATCACGTCTCTTAGGGCTAGGTGTCTCAACCATCTTCTCTGACTTCCGACGCTTGATTATGCCGCAAGCGTAAGGGATCACGTCCGGGCTTTCATCCTGAAGACGCCCCAACTATTTCCCTCGTACACTCATCGGCAGTTGTTGGGCTTATGGCCAGTTTTCCTCATGTTAGACATCTGTAAAGGACTACGGAGTAAGGGCTGTGGATCTAGAACGCTTTCCTTACCTTTCTGATAGGAAAATTTGTTACTGCTTTTACAAAAATATCCTCGCCGCTGCTGATCCACAGATGATGACCAAGTCTCCTTTATATGGCTAGAGACTGAATCTCTCATTTATTACTGTCTTACTTACTATGCCTGCCCCTTAAGTCAACGTGGACCATGTCTCTGGTCTGGTCTAGAGTCCATATCCTCATCTGTCAACCCTCTCGACCAGGAACCCTGAACCCCGTTGGGGGGGTTCATGTGTCCTACAACGCGCCTAGTACAGTTGATGCAGCGGCCAAGTTGATCTCTGATGTATAGCCAGCACGTACCCTTCCTCCTTGCCCAGTTGCTGCATGGCATGTTCGCAACCACACCCATTTCATCCTCCCTGACTTCTCGTGCAGAATCCCGTGCCCACGTATGACACCAGCGGCTGTATAAAATGGTGGTTTCTGCAGAAATAGCATTGTCGGCATCGACGTCATCTATACCCCGTGCCTCTTGCTAATTGGACCCAGAAAGTTCACGGGTTTATTCCCTTCATTCAGTAGAAGAAGCTGACGAATTTCTCTTTCTCGATGTTGCAAATGCGGAGAGGAAGTGAATTATATAGAACCCGAAATGTGCCGAATGCCTCTATCTAATTTCCTGAGGTGAATCCGTCTAATACAGTGACTCCAGGTCTGAAGCTGGAGCCACGGTGGTCTTGAAGAATACCTCTGCGTAAGGTGTGTGCGCCAGTTATCTCTGACCGCCCTCACAGTACTGCTTTTCAGTGAAAGAGCAACACAGGCGTTGAAGTCGCTCCTTAGTGATGGTAGTGGCTTAATCACTGGGATAAGTTGCCATGTGTGGCGGATTTGGCGCTACGCATAATATCTCCGAAAGAGCTGGATATCTCGTCGGTTTACCTGGGCTGAGTCTTCTGAGCATACCAATCGAAGCCAAAGTAACAGAAAGTGTCAAAGGGTTGGGAACCGATTTGTCCGGAACCGTTTGAAGTCGTCATCTTTCGAGACCTTGCCGTTGTCGTAAGTTGCCATACCGGCTGTATTAAGTATGCTCCTGCAAATTGAGCAGAGAACTTCGTAGTAGGCTAGGAGGATTGATTGATAGACATATTACGAGCAAGGTAACGTTCGACTCGCGCCCTACCAGGATGTGGCTGGCAGGTTTCCGATCGATGGGCGGGCTCTCTGAGCTCAAGTTGAGCAATTAGGCATTCAGCAAATCGGTTCAGCGAACGCCTTCTGAACCTGAACAGACATCATAGATGCTAGTGTGATGATCATAGCCGTTTCCATGGCAGGTTGAGTCCAAGCATAGGTTTACAACTGATTGCACGTAACGCTGTTTGTCTGGAGCTACGGCAATCACGCAAGAATGGATCTTCCTACTTGAGGCACACAAACAGTAACCATGGAGGGCATCTGATCGAGCGTCGCTGGAAAGTCGCATTTGTTACAAGTCGGAGGGGTCCTGGCGAGGTTTTCTTTCATACGTGAGGAAGCGGCGAGGCTGACCTTTCCACACAGAAGAATCGAATGTTTCCACAGAGGCTTGACCAATACAGAGGTCATGGCCTCTTTCATTGGAAATGACATCAGAAGCAGGACACAAGCGTTCCGAGCAAAATCAAATAAAGGCCAAATAGCGGGGGAACAGCACTTGGTAGATGATTTCCGGCTCTTGCTGCCAAATGCTATTTGCAAATGGATTGTGACCATGGACAGAAGATGTTCAACGCAATAATCACTATCAGTAGAGTAGCTGCGCATAGCCTGGGAAACCTCTCGGGAGAGCACGCGTCGATTTGGTGCTGATTGTTCCCATGGGTCGACCTTGGAGAAAATCAGCTACAGGGTGGATCTCGCAATAGCCCTGAACCGAGACAAATAAATACTGCTCGGGAGCGACTTTCGCGAAGTTGGTCACAGTGGATGGAATTTTCACTTCTTCCGTGGCCGGATTTTTGTTGGGAAAGGCTGAACTCGATCGTTAGTCAGTTGGGACGGACCATAAGGCCATCTTTGTTGCCTAGAGTAGCTTGGGATTGCCTGTTTTAAGTTAGCACCCTGATGGGGCAATAAAACTGAAAGTGAAAAAATAGAAGTCGGCGTGTTCTCAGACATCCATGGAAGGAATTAGAACGCTCATCGCACGTCAAGGCTCTTGCGACGGCTTGCGTGGAAACTGCGAATAAGAGGAAAATTCTCATCACTGAACATGCATCGTGTGAAAAAAAAAAGAAGTCGACTTACCACAGGAGAAACACCAGAAGTGAAACACCAACCGGGAGACCCCAAAATTTAGGGTAGGATGACGTTTCAAGACATGGAATCCAAGCGATGTTGTTGAGGAAAGAAAGGGTGTTTTACAGGAGAATTTTTCGGTGCTTAAATGCCCATCAGAAGTGGGGGGTTCCGGTGGAGGGCAGGGTTGGGGTTAATCCGGCGAAAATAGCTCCGCGCGCGGAGAAATGCTGTTCCGTAGCGTGCCATGATTCCATTGGGTCCGAGTGCTCAGGAGCGACCACTGCGGTAAGGCACAGACCAAATGCGCCTTCCTCCCACACCTCCCTCGCAGCGCACGCCTTCCTCGCAGTTGACGCGGGCGCTTTCTTCGCAGTAGGCGTTGGCCTTGTCTAAAAGCGTGCCCCGGGATTTATTCTAGGTGTTTAATTAATTAGAAAGATGGTAAGCCTGCAAATATAACAATACTCGTTGCGCCAACACCCTAACCCGCGGAGCGGCAGAACGGAGGCACTGCGGAAGGCGGTCACGTGTGAGTGGCTACGTAATCGAACTCGCAGGCATATTTAAAGCTCAACACCACTGCCCACGCAGTTATTGCGTATTGGTTAGAAATCATCAACTTCAAGGCTTAGAACGACGTAATGTACGTGTTTGAGCCCAACGCGCGCGCTTACACGCACCCCGTGTGAAACCAACAGTACTAGCTTACAACATCATGAAACCCATTCAAAAAGCAGCGTCTCAGTGTGCCTGAATTTCAACCTCATGAGACGAAACCGAGCCAACGAAGCTGTCAGGTGTCAGAGTATATAGTGTATATGATTCTCATGTTGATAGTGACGTATCTAGTGGTAGTGGTTATCATTCCTCCTTTTCCACAGTTACCAGAAAAGTCATATAACTAGATATCCTTCATCGTAAACCATCCATATTCCTTAGTGAACAATGGAAGACCTCATTATCTCAACTACAATCCTTGTATAAGGTCTCTCAGCTATTCCCGGGGTTCAAGGAAATTCGTGTAAGGCGGAATTCTCAGGGCTCTGTCTGAAGCTACATTTGCAAACGAGGCGACATACAACAACGTCAAATCGATTCTCGACTCCATATTTCCACTCGAAATCGTAAACAAACTTCTCTGAAAACGCATTGTTTCTCCCACTTGAAGTCGTGCCAATGGCTGCAGTCAGAAAACTCTGAATTGCATCTCGAGGAGTCCGGTGTGTTTCCAACTTGTCTGCATTTTGACGCTCATCGAATCGCCGGCGCGACAGGAAAAATTTTCTAATATCCCCCATCTTTCTGATTGCCATTTTCCCGTCTGGACTTTGATGCACCATGGCCGGAGCGCGATGTGGTGCTACGGCGGTACGACTCCGAGTGTTCCACAAAGCGGTTCTTGTTTTCCGAACTGCTTTCGAGCCGAACCCTGAGCCAAATTGAGGCAAGGGTAACACGTTTCCAGGTTCCAGGATTGACACTGACCAAACAGCCACGCAGAATATTTTCTAATAACGAAATGGATTCTTTGGCCGTCATGCTCTCCTACTTGCTTATAAAGACATGACCACGTCCGCGTACACTGACTTGGGCCGTGTCTAGGGGACGAACAGCATCAGACACAGTTGCGGAGATCTTACTACTTTTTATTAATTCATCGTAGTTCCGCTTGGAGTAATTGTTCTGTTGAGTTCAGCCCGGGACCACACTAGCCTTCCAATTTGTTGCAACACTCAGCATCGCACTTAGTTCTGGAGAAACCTCACATGCTCTATGCGTGCTACTGCGACGGATGTCGATCATACTATGTTCTTATGAAGGACGCGTAGCAATGTTCTCGCGTTAACGATGCTCACCGGATGCCAGTGAGTCAAAGACGGCTTGCAGTTTAGATTGGGTTTTGCTGTGCTCTAATTGCTGGATTTTATGAATCTTACTGTTGACGGAACGTTGCACTCTTCGGTTCTTTATATGACGAAAGGCAGACGAAATTGAGGTCGACTCAATTACTGGACAAGTGGATTTACTGTCCTATTTCGTTCGCGAATAAATTTGGCTGGAGCGGCACACTCTGCGTGGTATTTGGATAAGGCAGGCGGACTACATGTACCGCATCTAAAACACACAACTAGTAGTCCGAGTATGATGAAGGACAGACACCGTCTGCCAGAACGAAGAAGATTTGTCTGTTTGGCAAGGCACCATTTTCGCTCTCCAAACCAACATGAAATCTTTCATAGCATTGGCCATGGCCCTAGTCTTCCAAGAAGGGCTTGACGGCTTCACTGAAGTTGGGAGCAAAAGCATTCGCAAAGCGCCCAACGGCATCGTAAAGAGGTGAACGTGTCTGAACTACCAGATGATAAATCAACTCTAACTGTGGACAAGCTCAGCACGGCGCAAATCACGTGTTTCCCAGCCCAAAATTCGACGGGAACAGGGGTTCTTGTGTGCCCTGGCGGCGGATATGCTCGCATATCTATGTCGAAGGAGGGGTATATACTAGCTGCGTTCCTAAACGATCTTGGTATCAATGCCTGGGTTCTCGAACACACCACAGTCTCTAATGCGAATGCGCCTCTTTATCTATAGCCTTAAGAGGAGGCGCTCGATACACTTAACTACATCCGCAAGCTGAACTAGACCACTAAGCTGGGCATCTGGGGGTTCTCAGCTAGTAGCCATCTTGTAGCGGTCATCCTCACTAATCCATCGGCATAGCTCGACTTCGGCATCCTAGCATATCCTGTTACTACCCTCGAAGGAAACTACACGCATGCCGGCTCGCGGAACAATCTCATTGGCGCAAACGCGAGCATCGAGATGCAGCACAAGCTATCGGCCCAAAACCTCGTCTCCGCGACGACACTACTCACCTTTCTCTTTCATACTTTCAACAATAGCTCCGTTCCTGTACAGAATACGCTTGTATTTGCTGAAGCAATAGCGAAGTTTAAGCGGCCTGCGCAGATGCTCGTGCTTCCTGACGGCTCGCATGGGTTGGGATTGGCTCTCGACGATCCTAAAGGCAGTTGGACTCCTGAGTTGGCCCGGTTTTTGCAGTACTCAATTTGGAGGGCGGCAGTACCCCCGAAATACCATCTTGAAAGGTTTGCACGATTGTGGACTTTGTGTTACGGTGACTCAAGATCCAATTTCTTCGGTCCTATGCCTGGAAACCCCACTCACTTCGTGATGTTCCCGGCATAGTGTCAAGAAATGGTTTCGTCCACCGGTGCGCGGCTAGGATAATGAAAGTGATTTGCTGCATGTCCTCATTTATGGACATCGCCGAAAACGCGTCAACGGCTCCGGGCTTTCCAGCGTCGCATTGGGTTCCCGACGGAGGAAATGCTGCTTATCTTGACAAAGCTTGGCTGTCTTGGCTTGCCCACTTGATTTCTTGACTCCTTCCATATCCATACTAATTCATGTTTTCTGGACCTTAGAACGCGGGGTAGCAGTCCCGATAGCATTAAGAGGCTCATATAAAAGCCTTGGCCAAATGGGCTCCTGTTCCGCCAAGGGCACTTCCGGAAAGATTCCCGGCCTTTTGTTTGACACCGACGTTTACCAAGCGATCTGCTTCCTGCCTTTCTAGGAACGTTCCGGCGTTGGGGAATTAGAGGCTCTTAGCCGCTGCTGAGAAAAGTGAATGACATGCAGATATATAAAATGTCAACGTCGCATTTGACCCCTTGACCGCTGGGACAATTCTGTCGAGTTGCGATTCAGACGGACTCAGCAGAAGTTGACCTGCCGCAACATCTCGGTGCAGGCTTGCTTTGGACATTTGAGCCTCTCGTCCCAAAATAATTCCAAGATGCACCTCAACTCTATCACTAGCGCAGTAGCTGCTGCTGCTGTTGTCGTTCAGGCTAGAGAACTGCCAAAGGATGCAGCCCGCGCAGCTGGTAAGTTGGATTGTCCTTTCTTCAGACACCCTCAGGCATGATTGCTGATATGAGTCAGAGCTGTATGATTCAGGTGTGATCCATGACAGGCTCATGGCCAAGAAGATCGTAGGTCGAATACTGTCACTTCGTGGATGCAAGACTGACTTGACATTAGTCGCATTGGGAAGCGGAAGAGGCTGTTGGCCTTATGAACTCTTCCCAATGGCCCAGACTCGGTTACACGAAGTGCATTGATGGCTACGCAGTGGCCCTGCCTGACAGTCCCCTTCATAAATTCAAGTGTAAGAACGTAGGTCATCCCAGAGGATCATAAGCCTTGCTCCCTTCCCTAGCTGACCTCTTTGCTCTTCTGTATTTAGATGGATCTCTACGACTTCGTCAACCACGCCACCCTCGGATCTCCCAACACTGATTATCGAGGCAAGAGTGGAAGCTCTTCATGGGGTTGGACCGATCCCGCATCCGGACGCGAGTTCATCGGTGAGGCCAAGCATCAACTAACGGTTGGGATGAACGTGCTCATGCATATGTCGAATAGTCAGTGGCATGTTTGATGGCTGCGCCTTTATCGAGATCCTGCCCGAGGGCAAGATGCTGAACCTTGGGTTCCTGTAAGTACAAGTCCATGTGCTGCTGCAATTTCTGACAGCCGAACACAGCCCAACTTTTTCGCCAGTCGGCGACCGAGCTTATTGGCACGAAATTCGTCCTTACCAAAACTACATGCTCATTGGAAGTGAGCTTGAAGGGCATGGCATCCAGATTTTTGACATGGCCAAGGTACGGACGGCATGAAACAAATACCACGCTGACTACACGTTGAAGAAAATGGCTAAGTCATAAGTCAGCTTCTCGATATCGACCCCGACGAGGCTCCCATTCTCTTCTCCAACGACAATGACCTGACGGGTCACTTCATCGAAACCCTGCCCCTGGGTAGGAGCCATAACGTTGTTGTCAACGAGGAAGCCAAGTACGCTGTCGCAGTGGGCGTTCAGCCGCGGAATGAGAGTTGCATGGGTGGTCTTTACTTCTTCAGTCTTGAAGACCCCAGCAACCCTGTCGCTCTTGGCTGCGACGGTCAAGACGGTTATGTCCATGATGTGAGCTGCATGTGTCGCTTATGGAAATGCCGGTGCTGATCAAGTATTCCAGGCTCAATGTCTCATCTATCGAGGACCTGACGAGAAGTACCAAGGACGTGATATCTGCTATGGATATAATGAAGACACCTTAACCATGTCAGTAGATCTTGAGACATCATTCTCGGGTTCTTGGTTTTGCTAACATTGACAACCCTATCGTAGCTACGACGTGTCGGACAAAAAAGACTCGAAGATCATTTCCCGAACATCTTACGAGGGCGCTACCTTCACCCATCAGGGCTGGGTCAACGATGTAGATTGGCAAGGTAGGAACGAGCCTATTCAAG
This sequence comes from Colletotrichum sansevieriae, assembly GCA_026260285.1. Lineage (NCBI taxonomy): Eukaryota > Fungi > Ascomycota > Sordariomycetes > Glomerellales > Glomerellaceae > Colletotrichum > Colletotrichum sansevieriae. The sequence goes on along the minus strand of JAOQIF010000511.1, from coordinate 19,113 downwards.
CTTCTGTGCTTTGCAATAATTCACATATTGACATACAATAGAATGGCTTTTCATGGACGACGAGTACGATGAGGATGAGATGGCCGGACCGGCTGCAGACGGCTACCCGGTCACCTACATCTGGAACATTAAGAGCCTCGAGAAGCCGCTGCAAGTTGGTCTTTTCAAGCATAACGTCAAGGGGATTGATCATAACCAGTACGTGGTCGGCGATCTGCTCGTACAATCAAACTACGGCGCTGGGGTACGAGTTTGGGACGTCTCGTCCGTCCCGGAAGACCCGAGCGGGAACAGCGTATGCGAGATTGCCTACTTCGACATCTATCCCGAGGACGATTCGCTCCCTGGAGGCGGTGCTATCCAGTTCTCGGGGACATGGTCTTCCTACGCCTACTTCAAATCTGGCTTCATCTTCGTCAACACCATCGAGCGGGGGGCCTACCTCGTGAAAATGACAAAACGCGAAGCCTGCAAGCCCAAGACTTGCAACGCTGACAACTGCCTACGGGCTCTAAGGGCTTCGAGCGTTCCTGGTCGACTGGAAGAGTCACAAAACTTCTGCGGCGAGTTCACGAAGACTGTCATTGCTGATGTAGCTGTTGTGCCTGATTTTGCAGCTGAGGCATGCCCGACGAACGTTATCTCAAGGGTCAGTTCCGCATGCTCATGCTTGCCCACGCCTACTGTTGCACAGTAAGCGAGATCGCGACCTCGAGACTCGACAAGAGACCGAGATCGATGCTGTGTAAATTTTGGCGAGATGCGCCAAAGACATGCCTGTTATTGGGATCGTGGAATTATGCTTGTTAAAGAAAAAGCCGTAATCAACCACCAAATCACGAGAGAAACCTTGCGAAGTACCAGCCGTGTAATTTTGTAATGTGATTTAGAGTATGTAAGAGATCCAAACACAGAACGCCGCTCGATATGCAATTTTTCCGCGAACATGTGCCATGAGAAAACCAAATATCCATCTGCAACCAACGCTTTTGCATGCAGTAAAGACTGCCGATCAACTCCATGAGTTATCAACGAATATGCTTAGGAAAGGGGGAGCAGTGGCGTGAGAGCGGCTGCCGCCAGCGCCGCCGGCACCGCCACCAGAGCTCTCGTTCTTAACACCAACGGCCGCGTAGCGGAAGACAGCGGAGGTAAAGGTCTGGGACAGAGTGGTGTTGATACCGAAGGCCATCCAAGCAAAGGGACTGTCAGTGACGCCGCCAAGCAGAGTATACTCCATCATGGGGTTGACCACGTCAGCGGCAGTCTCCTTAGAGAGAATGCTGTCTCTGGCATTGGTAGTGAGCTCCTGGGCGTTGGTGTTGTACGGGGCAAAGGCCTCAACAGCAGAGATGAGGTCCTGGTCGAAGGAGGTTTGGCCAACGTGGGAAGAAGTGATCACGTTGCCGAGAGTGCCGTTGGAGTACAGCGAAGCATTGCTGTGGACCATCAAGTGGATGTGCGTCGCACGGCTGGTGTAGTAGCCGGGGAAAACGGACTCGAACTGAGCGACACCGTCAGCGTCGGTGGGGCTGGATACCGCGGAGCTAGGTCTTGTCGATGTTGGTCCCGTCGGAGGAATCGCCGTTGCCGCTAGAGACGATGCCGGAGTAAGCACCAGTGGAGTTGCAGTGCCGCATCTCGAGGTAGACATTGGGGACGGGCTCGCAGGTTTCAACGTCAATGACCGATCTGGTAGTCGAAAACGATGTCGGCATCGTCCTGGTCTTCGATGATGTTGCGGCGGGCATCCTTGCCGGAGACATCGGCGAAGCGAGTCAGCACATGATGAGCCGCGGAGCTGGAATTGATGGAGCAGCTTACTGTAACGACCCTGGGTTACCTCGGGGGTGAGGACACAAGAGTTGTTGCCGGAGAGGAGGGCAGCAGCGTCGGTCTCAAGGGTGTAGTCGAGCTTGTTCTGGTTGTGAGAAGCGGTAGCGGCATTACGCTTCTACGGGTTGCGCTTCTGGCGGGCCTTCTCGACCTTTGCCGAACGGTGAGCGACCTTGCGAGCCGTAACACCGCGGGCCTTGAGCTTGTCGGCGCAGTGACCCAAGCTGGCGCGGCGCTCGGCAATCTCCTCGTTGAGGTCGTGGCCGGGATGGGTAATGGCTCCGGAGAGCAGGGCGAGGCCGGAGGCGACAGTAGAGAAACGCATTTCGGCCGTTGCTTTGGGTGTTGTTCACAAAAGCGTCAACACAAAGAAAGAACGTGTTTTTACGACTTGTTGAATTGAACAAGACGATGTTTGGAAAGTGAGAGCGAGAGCTGGATAGATGAAGAGTGAACGTGATACTGATGAGGAACTTCTTTTTGGTTCTGGAGGGGATCAAGTCTGAACTACTATACCCGACGACATGTCCAGCAACATCTAGGACTAGGACAAGCCCCACGACCCGCCGTGGGTGCCATGATGGGAGTTCGTCGCATGAGTTGAATTAGTGGAGTACCATCCATCACAGCTATCGCAATTAGCTTGCCATGTTAACTCGGAAGGCGTGTACGGTAGCTCCGGACGGCCTTGATGGCGTGGGCTTCCGCCTTAATGGTAGAATTAGCGTCTAATGTGTCGCCTCTGTCCCGGGTCAGCAAGTTAACCGTCTTTGTGACGGGAATGCACAGAGCCCCGGTGGACACCCGGGACCACGACGACGTTGCCCCTTTTACTAAATTACCCCTTACTCTCTTTGGAGCCGAGGACATCACTTCACCTAGATTCAACGTCTTGGCAGGGGCTCAATTCGTCGTTGTAGGCGGGCTGGCCACTGACTTCTCTTGAACAAGTCATCAGCCCCGAACGACGGTCTCCACATGTGCTAACAGTCGTCGATTAAATCTTGGCAGGTCGACGACCGGACAGGCTCCGTGGGCCAGGCTAAGCACCCGGATGTGACCCTACACGCAAGCCTCCCATCACATTTGGAGACGGTGCCGCCGTTAAAGCCTCTTTCTGAACAGGACGGCATCCCACGTACCGAAACAAATCCACTTGGCTGACATGGGCTCGTTGGCGAAGACGAGTTCACATACCCCTCCTGGCTAATCAACTTCGACGTTTTGTTTGACTGACGCTGCAAGAATAGCCCTCGAAAGCGGTAGTGACACTACCACAAGCCTTCTTCCCGCGCCGCCTTCGGGAAATCTTCCATAGCACAGGGATATCTCCGCGTGCGGCTCTATACTATGCAGTAAATCAATCTATCTGCTTGCGGGGTTAAGTTCTACGCCGTCCAACCACACGAATGATGAATAAACATGTCTTTGCCGAGAGGCTATCCTATCCCCTTCAGGAGGCAACTCAGTGGAAGCTTCCGAGGCTTCCTACTTGCTGAGCCCATTCAAGGCTGCTATCGCCGATGGACTTCAAGAGTGGCTCTGTTCGGGATGCGGGGGCGGCTGCGCATCCTTGGGCTTTGCGTAACTCGCTGTCGACGGATTAGATCATTCGGAGTCACCCGGACCTTGGCCTCCATAACTCATCAACATGAGATGCAGTAGTTTGGTGGTGAATGAAGAAAATCTCATTTCAGGGTTTGGGAGCAACCTAGGTACCGCTCGAACACCGGGACATTTTGAAGCTTCTGAGCCGAATTCCTGCATTGATGAGACGAACACGAGATCGAAACACGCCAGTCATCTTGCTTCGTCTGACCTTTACTTCGAGATGCTAGATACCGATTTGAAATGTGTGTTTTGCATGCTTATCAGCAGCTTCGAAGCTTGATTGTAACCAGCCCGAGATTGACATGAAATCTCACCAAGAATAACTACATGCACAAGCAATGCCCAATGATATCAGCAGCTTCGAAGCTTGATTGTAACCAGCCCGAGATTGACATGAAATCTCACCAAGAATAACTACATGCACAAGCAATGCCCAATGATTGTTTTGTTAATGTCGCCATGAGAACGGCCTCACATCACGTCAAACACTATTCGTTGAATTCTCTGAACCGGGCCTGACCTGAATATCAGTCGTCGGCCGGGCTACCATGCAGTAAGTTGTTGAATGTCGTGGACACTTGGTTCCTCGTTGTCCGCCTTGGACTAAATCCAATAGTACCTTGCTCAATGTTTCAATTTTAATTGAAATCACGAAATTTTGATTGGTCACATGGAGGTAAGTTTCTTTCAAGCAAAAAGCAGGCATTCTCAGAAGGTGGCTTGGACAAGGCAATACAAGAACGTAGTGCTGGTTAGTTCCAGTGATTCCCACGGGAACTCTTCCAAGTACCGAGAACGCGCGATGGCGCTCCCTCGGTCTTCGTTATTGTTACAGCCTGTTCCAGTTTCCCTCATCCCACAGGGCATCCAATCACGGCCCCGACTAGACTCTTTAAAGCCTTCGTCTTCCTGTCGCCAGGTTACTAGGGTGAGGCCGACTTTCCAGATGCTATTTACGAAAAGCTTGACGTACGTACTTCGCAAGGCAGACGTTAACTATTCACGGCGTAGCTCAGCATAGCCCAAGCGATAGGATATGTTAACGCACACGCTGTGGCGTTACATTGGGCCCTTGAACCATGTTGTGATACACATTAGCCAATTTCCTGTCTTTTGCTCGAGTAATAGGAGATCCGTTGAAATTGAATTTCTCAAGAATATTGGCGACAGAATTGACGGAGAATTTGGATGCGACTTGCTGAAAGAATATCGCCCTCCAGTGCCCGCATTCGCGCGATACAACCTCCTCAACAGCGCGATCAGCTTCTCACGCGCTGTACACACCAGGACAAGAGCCAAGATGACATGGTCCATTGGCAAGCAAAAGCGTCGAATGCCTCAGCCAGTCTATGAGCGCTTTAGTTTGTATATACGCGGCTTGTATGCTCTGTTGATCCATTTTGTCTTCCATGGCTATTTTAAGATGCGGATACTCTTTTTCAGTTGCTTTACCGTGTTCGCGGCTGCAGAGTTGACTTTTTTTCTTCCTTGCTTGCGGCGTTTTTGGATCTTTTGGTAAAGGCGTGCCTCGACAGACATTTATAGTCCCTTTCCGGGGCTCCTACATGTGTCGAAGAAAGTGACATCAAAGTCATAAAGTACTTATCAGACATTGAGAGATACATCAAAAGTCACGATATGCTGTTTCCCCCCCCCCAATTTGCGATGCAATCTCAGTTTGCACGCGTATTCCTTACTAAATTGTCCTTAAGAGAATGTTGCATGACTAGCTAAGCATCTGAGTCTCGGAAGCCTCAGGTACTGAGTGATGGTGACTTGTTCGTGCACAATCAGATCAGCGTGCGGCAACACGAAAAGATGCACAGCCGTACTCCTGGTGTTCTGACAATTTCAAGCGTTAAATCTAGCTTTGGCATCCACTGGAATGTAGCCTGCAAAGAGTCAGCACTATAAGATTCGTTCCCGCATCTGATCTACAAGGACGTTCTCCCTTTTCTGCTGATGAGAGTTCAATGACTGACGTCGCGTCCGCCACATCAAGTGGATTTTCGATCAGATCATTCTCATGACATACGCATCAAGCCTGGCAAAACTTACTGCATCTAGTTCTCGACGAGGACAAGAGACATGACAGACCATGTATCTCGCGACTCCCATCTACACCTGATTGGTCTGCGACACCGAGGAGCCCCCTTTTCCGCATGACTTTTCCTTTTCGGGTCACTTCAGATAGTTGCCGTAGAGTTTATTTCCCTAATGATCATTCGTGGAACGAGCTAAAGCAGCGAGCTGAAAACTATCGGGCCCTGCCGTGCGCTGCAGGGACACCACGGAGAAATATCATCGTCGATTCACTTATTTTCCCAATCCCTCAAGCGTTTGTCTCTCGTGCTAAGTTTTCTGGCGCTTGTGCTCGGAAGGGATCTCTAATTCACAGTTTGAATTGGTCCAGGATTTTAGCCGGAAAGCGATGGCTCCCGAACCAGACGCCAACTCAGTGGACAGAGCATCCACGGTGAGAAGACGAAGCATCGTCACCATGACGGACAGACAGACTGGAAATGACAGCCGAACCGACCTGCAAGAGAAGGGTACCGAGATGGATATTGAGTTTATGCAGGAACAAGCGGGCGAAGCCGCACCTCTCCCGGTGCAGTCCGCGCACGACTACCTATCTCGGTTCAGCCTTTTCTTGGTGATGACCTGCGTGACCCTCGTCTGCTGGCTCATGTTTCTTGACAGTTCTATTGTCGTCACAGTGAGTCGAGATCGCATCCAGACTTAATCGAGGATCCCGCACGCTAATTCTGCCCAAGGCCATTCCGGCGATCACGGACGAGTTCCATTCTTTGGGTGACATTGGCTGGTACGGAAGTGCGTACCACCTCGCTAATGCGGCACTGCAGCCGCTCACTGGCAAGATATACAGACACTTCAGTTCAGAGGTAATCTTAGCCAGCCTTGGTGTAACACTGCTTCGTTCTGACGGCTCAAGTGGTCGTTTTTCACCTTTCTAGTCGTCTTCGAGCTTGCATCTTTGATATGCGGCGCCGCACCCTCATCGGCGATCCTGATTGCCGGCAGAGTCATCGCCGGAATGGGCAGCGCTGGTATCATGGGTGGCGGCCTCACCATTATTGCTGGATCGGTACCACTCGAAGAGCGACCAGGTGCGCAGCGCAAATCCGTCACAGCCTCCAGAAAAACTGACAGAACTCCAGCATTGACGGGTGTATTGATAGGACGTGAGTTCGCTCGCAACGTATCTCCACACCACAGTCGAACTGACGTCGTTGCCTAGTTGCGAATAGCGGCAGCGTATTTGGTCCCGTCCTTGGAGGCGTGTTCACCCAATACAGCACGTGGAGATGGGGTGAGTAGCTTTGTGCGTGCCGAGAGTTCTCGAGGCAGAAGTTCAGCTCTGACGTCAGATGGCCATTCGCAGCTTTCTACATCAATCTTCCCATCGGCGGTCTAGTCTTGGCTCTTCTCGTCTGCGCAGATATGTGCCCAAGCCCAGGCCATTCGCTGTCATTCCGACGCTACACAAATACCTTGACTTCGTTCGATTTGTTCTCTGCGGCGGGTCGGCTGTATTGTTGCTCTTGGCGCTCGATATCGGAGGAAATGAGAAGTTTAGCAACCCGAGAGTCATTGGTATGTTCTGCGGGTCCGCGGTAGCCTTCGTTGCTTTCTTAACCTGGAACTACCGCAAGGGCGATGATGCGCTGATCCCTCGGTCCATGGCCGGGGAAGAGACCGGTCTGGTGCGCGGGGGCAACCAACTTCGCCATGGTTGGATCTGCCATGATTCAGATCTACTTACTTCCCCTCTACTTTCAAGCTGTCCAAGGTTTAACGCCTTCTCAAAGCGGGGTGGACGTTCTCCCGAGCATCTTATCGCAACTAGCGGCTGCCTTGGGTGGTGGTGTTCTATGTAAGTTGCGACCAGTTCGGACAACACGGAAGCTTTGGCTAATGATTCGAAGTGGGCAAGTTCGGATATTACTTGCCGTGGGCCATTGGAGGAACAGCCGCGACCATCATTGCCAGCGGGCTTTTCACAACACTAACACCAACGACGCCGATCGCGCAGTGGGTTGGCTTTCAACTGCTCAGCGGAGCTGGCCGTGGCGTCGTCTTGCAGATTGTGAGTTAATTATTGACCTTTCCCCTGCAACTGATCTCCGCAGGGGGGAACTGACTGGTTCATAGCCGAGTATAGCTATACAAGCCAATCTGCCGCCCGAGCAGATTTCCGTCGGCATGTCCTTTGTAACATTTTCACAGTTCATGGGGTCTGCTGTCGCCCTCGCGATAGGCAACGCTGTTTTTGCCGGGGCGTTGAAATCCGACCCTCCCCGATTTGCGCCGGATGTCGACCCGGACTCGGTGATCGAGGCGGGCGCCACCGGATTTCGCAACGCTGTGGCTGCAGTCGCCCTTCCGGGCGTGCTTCGGGCGTATGTGTCGAGTATCAACAAGGAATTTTACTTGTCCGTGGGGCTGGCGATCGCGTCATTCTGCTTTGCTTGGGGGCTGGGATGGAGGGATATTCGTCCCAACGGGAAACCTGCGAGGTCTGACTCGAGCTCATGATTTTTAGAGTTTAACTCTGTGACTAGAGAACGTTGCAATTGAAATATTATTAGTCATTTATTCGACGAAGAAGTCATTCCTAGAGTCCCATTAGTCGTTGGCAGAGTGCTTCGGGCGAACAAGCAGTCGACGAATGGAATGCCTTCCGAGATACTCGGCAACTATCACGCAGCCTGATTCAGCGGCTGAAAGTGGACCAGCACTAGCTACGCGAGGCTTCACACGTACCACGATTTGGTCTCGACGATGGAGGTCGACCGTGCGTTTGGTTTACGTACGCGTCGGAATAGGGCTTCAGCAGCGGCTTCTCCCGAGTTCCGAAGGAGAAACGTGTGCGAAAAGACTGAGTCTGGGGGAACATGATACGCGTCAACTTTCGATAGTCAAAAGTGACGGATATCTGAGCCACGTTTCCCATGGCTAATTGACAAAGACTGACTCTTTCACACGCCTCATGAATCTACCCTCTCTCATGCTGCGGAAAGTGGGTGTCTGTTTGCAGCAGTGACTGGAGAGATAGGAGGGGCCGCTCGACATCGACTCAAAACACCTGACTCTGACTTGGTCAGGTGACGTGGTCATCGCTCACACAAGACGATTTGCATCGCAACAAACCAGCTGACGCGTTTCAGCCCTCTTGTCTGCCAGTTGGCCTCTTCCAGAGAGTTCTCAACCTGTGGACAATGGCTGATACCACACTGCTGCCACCTCAAGTGCATTTGTTGAAATGGTTCGTCCCGGGGTCCCCGGACGCTGGGGTCACCGGAGGATCTCTCACCAAAGTGGCCCACTACTCAATCGCCGGCGATGCCCTACCTAGATCATCGAGGGCCGGTTAATAGACTTTGAATCTCTTGCAAGTCCGCAAAGCTTGATGGTGCTTATCCTTCCCTGCAGTGGCGGAGAAACCTCGATCGCCGCGCTATTGGCGAGATCGCTAGAGCTGTGCTGCCAAAGCTTGCCAGCGCGTTGATGCTATCTTTGTAACTTGGAAGGCTGAGTATCGCCCAACACTCGGCCGAGTCACCACGCCAAGCATAAAAAGGCATCTCGCTCGAGTCCCACGGTAGCTACCGTTCTTCAGCCAAACAACACAAGGTGAACATCTCACGAGGCATGCTGGAGCGGATCTGAGAGGAAACCGCGCTGTCGGAGCTGCTTCCGTAATCTACCTCTCTTCTCTCCCAATGGCGCTTTGGCCGTCTCGACAACTGTTCAGGGTCTCATCGACCCGCTCATCAACCCCCTCTTGACTCGAGAAGTAACAGTACGCCCGCGGAATGGATTGAAAGAGTTGGATCGTGCGTTCCGAGGCGAAAACGAGTCTTCCGGGGACCGGGATCGACTCTGCACGATCTACGAGTTCATCTTGTCGTCCGGCAGCGCAGGAGTTGACTTTTGTCCCCACTTGGAATGCTCCCATAGGAGTGTAAGCTTTTCCAACCGGCCGGCAGGGAGCTCGGTTTCAGCAAGTTACGCGCTGGCGCGGCTACTCACAGAGCTCGAAAAGAAGACGGATGGGTGGTGCTTTTCCGTCAACTTGGAAGATGTGGACACCTTGTCCAGGAAATTGCCATCAAGGTTTTTGGGTATCTATCCAAAGCTCTCTGTCCCTCCGTATTTACCAAGCGACGCATTCTTAGTGTTTCTTGATTCAATCTGTTCTACACACTTGCCAAGAGCCCCAGCCATGGCCCCCCCCCCCAAACGTCATTGTTCTAGCGCCATGCCCAGATCGAGACGGCGCCGACCGGTCTCTCCCGCGGGCGCGGACGCGGACGCGGACGCTAGTGCTTGGGCGGCTCGCCGGACGGGCTCATAGGTCAGGGCCATCCCTGCAAATCCTGACAAGGATGTCACCGTTGGCCGAATGGGCACTCTGACTTTACTCGCGCAAATTGATCCAAGAAGAACACTGTGACAGGGCGTATTTCTCGAGTCATGGAGCTCAAACCCGCAAAGACACCACGAGGCTCTTGAATGGGCGGCGTCCTCCATCAAGGCGCACAGTTGGTCGCTGGATGCGCCCTCACGGCGTTTCCAAACTAGACACTCTCAATCGCTTGGCCCTCATCTCTGAACAAAACATCCCCCCCCCCCCCCTTCTTCTCAACTTGAGGCTTTTGCCTTGGCGAAATTGGTGTTGGCAATGTGTTGTTTCGAGAAGAGTCTTGAGGTTGTCACGGAGCAAGTCTTGCTGATGATGCGCTCAGAAAAAGCAGCCCCTCACTAATGACGGTCTCGCGGACAACTCCAAAGGCCGCAAGTGGTCTGTTTGTAGCACGTTAGAATTGCCTATATCGTAGAGTTTGGCAGCCCACCTAGAACATCAGCTCAGTCCTGTCTCCCGTTGGAACGCAGTGCTAAAGAAGGTTTGGAGGGACATATTGGTGTTGCAGAGCCAGGGAACCGGGTAGCAACTGGAGCAGCGGTTGGGCGGAGTGCTTCCGGATGGCAGCAGAGCCCTGTCACCAGCCCAGTGATTGGCAAGTTTCCAGAGTTGTGGTAAAGGCAACGTGCGCCAAGTCGGACAGGCGCCCTGACATGTAAATGGCCGCTGAGCCGACATATCATACATGAGAGGTTTCCTGGAAACCTTAAAATAAGAAATCTACAATGCGCATGACTGCTTGTCCCGAAAGAGAAGGACAGGTTAAACCGGGACATCTCATCTAGATCTGACAACTCTCCCCCGCGGAAGAACCCAGACATGAGTCGAACACGCGGATGCGCTTGTCGTTGCTGGGACGCGTCCTGGCAACGTTGACTATCTTTTGAAGCACGCTTTTCATCTGCGCGACAACTGAATATAAGCTTCATTGGTTGTCACCTGAAGTCTTGAACGCCCTTCGTCTCTTCTCAACTTGTCGTGCATGTACATGAACCAAGCCGCCAACATGTTGTTCTCACACAGAAGCGCCTGCGATCGTTGCCGAGCTCTTAAGAGCCGTTGCTCTAGAGGATCCGGAGCGGCAAAGTGTGAAAGATGTCAACGTCTTCAGATCGATTGCTGCTACAGTCCCCCGCGACGTATGGGCCGACCAGCGAAGAAGGGAGTAAGCCAAGACAACGTCAACTCAGCGACACCGTCATCCGGATACCGCCGTGCTTCAACAATGTCGAGCGTAACCATCCAATCGACCCAATCCGACACGGTTCCGACGCCAACCAACGAGGCGAACGAATTTCAGTATGGGCCGACTATTCTTCAAAGTCATCAGGCCGAGGACGCATCCTGGGTGGAAAACTTCGAAGACCCATTGCTGGGGATTTTGCAACATAACGATCCCAAGATGATGGCTACCGAATGGATGAATCACGATTCGTTGGGATTCTTGGATCACCAAGAGGAAACAGTCATTCCTCACTCCAATGGCCTACCCATCACACCCGCTACGACAGCCGGCTCTCTCCCCAATGGCTCGGAGGACGCATGGAAGCAAAGCTGCGAACAGCCACATGATTTCAGTCACCCGGAGACTTTCGCTTGTGAGATTTTCCCCCCATCTCCGGAACCACCAAAGACAACGGAGCCCGCCAATCAGCGTTTGCTCGACCTCCAGTCGCGACTCTTTTCTCGCCACATGACAAAGGCTCAAGGGCTGGACGATCTATCCGCTCTCATCAGTACTACAGTACATTCCACTGAGACCCTCATAGAGATAGTTGAAGGCCTACCTCTCTTGCGACCCAGCGTGGAGGGTCGCCGGTCTGTCTCACCACTTTCCTCGTGGGGCACTGGATCCAACCCTGCCGGCTTCAATGCACCGGCTGCCACCTACGCGGCGCCAGAACAGCCGCCACAACAAACCCCCAACTACGCTGTCACAATCTCTCTTTTCATCACGTGTTATCTCGTTCTCTTGGACTCTTATGACGAGCTGCTCTCAGCTCTGAGAGCGCGGCTGCAGTGCTCGCGACAAAGCCAGGGTCCCAGTCCAGCACGCGACATGGGCCTGGCGCAGACTTTCTTCAGCAACAATAATAACTCGGGCGGAAACCTCAACAAGTTCAACCTCGTCAGCTCGTTTGACTTGGACGTCAACTCTGTTGTATTCCTCCTCTCACGAATGATGAAGCAGTTGCACAAGTCCACGGAGAGCCGCTTCGCGGCGGTGTCTATGGAGAACCCGGCGTTCAACCACATCAAGGGACTGCAGAATCACGGTGGATACCCGGTTGCGCATGGGTTGATCGGCTACGAATTCCAGGACGGCGCAAGCCAGGATACAGATGGGATTCCGGAGCCGTCTCCGGGGGCGTCTCTGTCCCCGATGATGATGATGGGAAACTACGCTCTGAGGGAAGTGAGCCAGAGGCACCAAAGCGTCATGGAGTCGCTTCGTGTCATTAGATGGCTGGCCGATGAATTATGACATAGCATCCGCCAATAAAAACAATACTTTGTTGAACAAAATTAAAAGACGATACGTGTGGCACCACCGGGTGGCCTGCATCATTCTTTCTAGTGACCGCCCGAGCATTTTCGAGCTGGGGGAGAGTTTCCATGATCAACGGATCGATGTCCGACTGGATTTCAGCCGGATAGATCAGCTATATTATCACAAAAGGGGTATGGTGCAGAGTGAAAGAGTTAGTATAGATAGGTGCAAAGTTGAATATTCATTCTTCTCTAGCCCTCTAGTCTATTATATAAGAGTGCATAAGAGCTAGAGGACTTATCTAGGGAGCTACTTAATACTCCCTATCTATAGACTTCCCTAGGATAGCCTATTACCTAAGGTACTACTTAGTATTCCCTTTCTATAAACTCTTAGGATAGCTTATTATCTAAGGCGCTACTTAATATCCCCTTTCTATAGACTCCTATAGGGTAGTCTAATAAGTCCTTTTCCTTATAATCTTATCCTAGCTTATAATATAATCCCCCCTCTCTAAACTAGTCTATCCTTAGACTAGGCTACTCTATAGTTATCTAGAGGGTACCTAGTACCTACCTATAAGTCTTCTTAGTTCCTAGTTCCTATAGATTTAGAATTTAATATCCCTAGCTCTAGCTATATAACTCTTCCTTAGATAGCTAGGTAGCTTAGAGTAGTAGTTAGCTAATAATAGGGCACCTTATCCTCTACCCTAGCTACTCTTATAGCTCTATACCTAGGTATTTAAGGGATTTTATAGATAAGAAGCTTAGAGGAGTAGTTAGCTAGTAGTAAGATACCTATCCTCTACCCTAGCTACTCTTATAGCTCTCTATATAAAAGGTACTTAGAGGAGCTCAGAGGAGCAGTTAGCTAGTGGTGAGGTACCTATCCTCTACCCTAGCTACTCTTATAGCTCTCTGTCTAAAGGTGCTCAAGGAGCAGTTAGCTAGTAGTAATCTAGCTACTCTCATGGCTCTCTATCTAAAGGTCTAGGACTACCTAGTGGTTATCCGGATACCTATAGCTAAATTCCTTTGCGAGGGTTATTCCTTCCTTCGCAAGGTTGCGCTAAAACGTATTATTATTTAGGCTTATTTTTATTACTTTGAATTCGCCTTTTGAATTATTATATTTTCTACTTATTATTATATTTTTAATAGCTTTATAGGGGTAATAAAGATATTCTCCCCCTAGGGGTAAAAGAGGTTATTATTATAATATAGGGGGTTACTAATTATTATCTAGTAGTTATCTAATACCTCCTTATATATAGTAGGGTTAAATAAAAGCGAATAATATAATAATCTAGGGATTATCTTCTTTTTAGCTATATAAAAAGCTAACTTTAGTATTAAGTTAAAAAAATATAAATATTATTTGAAATTTTACTTAGTTTAAAATCCTTCCTCTTACTTCTTTAGATTTATAATACTAATAAGTTACTATTAGTCTCTCGCTCCCCTATTACTAACTTTATCTTAATTATTATATAATAAACCTATTATTATATCTTCCTCTGCTAATGCTGCTCCTTTCCCCGCTAGTATGCTAGATGCCTCCTATATCCCTATAGTAAGTAAGCTCTAGGGGTGCTCCTACTGCTGCTACCTCCTAGCGCAAGTAAAGTAAGAGCTGCCTAAGGAGGATATCCCTAAAATTAAGCTCCTTATAAGCTTAATAATCTATTTTAAGAGTAATAATAAGTACCTAGTCCTTAGCTAGTATTTATCTAGTGCTTTACTAGTTTAGCTTTAGAATTTATTACTAATTTATATAATTTTAGATATTTTAACTAAATATAAGTATTATATTAAAATAGGTAATAGAAAGGCCTATATTAATATAAGTTTTACTTATTATTTTCTAGTCCTTAGCTATTAACTCTCTATAGCCTACCTATTATATAATAAGCGCTACTAATAAGCTTAAGCAGCTAATAGATAAGGGTAGCTCTAAGCCTAATATTTAGGCATAGTATACTAAAAATAAGGTAGGTTATCTAGTACCTCTCTAGTACCTCTCTAGTGCTTTATTACTAGTTTCTAATTATATTTAGGAGGAGATACTCGCTACCTAGCTTATAGTTAAAAAGGCCCTCTAAGCTAAATAGAATAATACTAATATTATACTTAAGAAGCATAAGGCTAAGGAGGCTAAAATCTCTATAGAGATAGAGGACTACTAGGTAGCTACCTTAGAAGAGGCTATTACCTACTAGTAGTACCTCTCTAAGGAGGCGGAAAAGCAGATTAAATTACTATATAAATAGTATAAGGAGCTCTGCTACTATTATTTAGAAATAGAGTAGTTTACTAAGAGATAGGTAGAGGTATAGGAGTCCTAAGCTATATATACTTAGGAGTCGCTTAACTCCTATAATAAAGTTATAAGTCTATACTAGCCTTGCTAATACCTTACTAGTACTTATCTAGTTAATATTCTAATAGTTTTTAGAATTACGAGGTTATTATTACTAACTCTAGTAGCGAAGATAATAACTCTAAAGAGATAGGTGCTAGCACCTAGGAGATTCCAAATTTCAGGAGCGCCCCTAGTAGGCTGCTAATAAGCTCTAGGTGGTTTTTAGTTGCCTTTAGGCATATATCTAGTTATCTTTAGGTATTTTTCTCGTTTTTATCGCCTTATTAGGGCCTTTAGGCTAGTAAATTGAAATACCTAGCTAGCGTGCCTTGTTTCTAACTACCTACTAGTTACCCGTTGAATTAGTTATTAAATTATAAGGAGATCGTGATGTTTTTGCCTGTAATTAGGCCTCGTAGTCGTTTTATAAATCAATAGATATATTATATTAGGGTTCCTATGAATTATCTAGTTTACTATAGCCCTTCTATTTAGTAAGGTACTAATAGTTCTATCTAGGGCCCCTATAGGTGATAATATGGTCTACTATATAGATATTATTATTATCGTTATTAATTGGAATTTCTTATAGTAGGACGGCTAAGCTAAAAAAGGGTTCTAATTGCAAAGGTATGAAAATATTATAAATCTAGTAGTTTTTATCTATATATAGCTTATATGCTTATCCCCTATTAATTACCCGTTAGATCCTAAATAGGCCTAGATACCTATTAGAGAGTTTCTAAGAAGGCTGCCTTTGCTTAATATTTTTAGTTAAAAGTAATATAAGGTCTCCTATAGCGAAAATAATAGGGGTCCTCCTCTGATTATAGAACTTGCTATATATTTTATTATATTTATAAAGCAAGTTAGTAATAGCTAACCTCTAGGTGAGTAGACCCTAAACTCTTCTATATGCTGCTAGGACTAAGACCTTTTGCTAGGGTTTAACGTTATTAGGTCTGCGGGGAGAATCTCCTATTAGTAGTTTAGCAGGTGGTATCTTAGTAGCCTTATAATAGGAGTTATTATAAATAAATTAAGCTAGGTCGAGCTATATTACCTAATTATCCTAATTAATATTATAGAAAGCTTATAAAAAGTGCTTAATACTCTAAATTTAGCGTTTTATTTAGCTATTAGTCTAGGGGTAAAAGGTAGTACTAAGTTTCCTCCTAATAACTAGTAGGTAGCATACTTTAGCCTAAACGTTACTAGTAAATAGCGATCCTTAGTTAGATATAATAGCTTCTAAGAGCCTAAATATAAGGAAAATATATTTAGTAAGTAGTATAGCTAACCTATTAGCTATGAGTAACTCCCTAGTAGGGATATATAGGGAGTATTTTATAAATTAGTTAATAATAATAAGAATACTATTATAAGGCTTATTCCCTATTATAAGGAATAGTAGCAATTTAGTAATAAAGTTAATTAATATTTATTAAAAGGGCTGGGTAGGTACTAATAGGGGTATAAGTTTGCTATATAGGAGGTAATATCTCGGTTTCATATGCTAATATATTATATATATCTTAATATATTCCTTTATATCGCTCTTCTGCGAGTTCTAGAAAAACGACTTTCTAATCCTATTTAGTATCTTAGTAACCCCCTAGTAACCTCTAGATAGTTTATTATAGAATGCTCTAAGGACTTCGTTCTAAAGTGAGTAGTTATTAGGGATATATAGACCCTCTTAGTATTATAGGGTACTATTGTTATCTAGTGACTACCTTATCCCTCGTTATTCCTACTCCTTATTAATATAAAAGGAGTCTTTCTATTAGGCTTCTCTAACTTAGACCTGAAGTAAGGGTATAAGTCGTTCTAGGGAGGTATTTAATAGTTAAGCACCCTATTATCTCCTAGTGCTTACCCTCTAGATAGTAGCCTAGTTAAAACGTTATAGAAAGTCCTATAGGAGCGAGTCTCTAGCTTCCTTAATTTCTATATTCTTATGGGTATAGTTAGGTCTTCGTGAGAGGCTATTAGCTAGGTTATAATAACTAGGCTAGTATTTGATTTCAAAGTTAAATATAGATAGGTCCTATAGTAGCTATGCCTAATAGCTATCAAGCGTCTTCTTATTAGCAAGGTATTAGTAACCTAGGTAGTTAGTAATAAATTAGATATAATACTAAGAGTAAAGTAAGTAGTATGACTACCTCACTACTACCTCCCTAATAGCTAGTAGCTCTGCCTCTAGCATACTATACTATAGTTATACGCCCTTAAGCTTCTGAGATATAAATACTACTAGTCTCTATATATCTCCCTCTAGCTAGCTTAATATCGCCCCTACTACAAAGTCTAATACGTTAGTTTTAATGCGAATTAGGAGCGTGGGGTTGAAGTATTATAAAATAGGTACTTCTAGAAATAAAGCGCAGAGCTAATAGAAGGTAATTAGTACCTTACTAGTTATAACTAATTATCCTTTAGCTATATTAGCAAGTTAGTTAACAAGCAGGCTATAGATTTTGGAATAATTCTTAATAAATCTCCTATAGAACCTAATAAATCCTAGGAATTGCTGAATTTATTATATTATAGTAGGTACTAGCTACTTAGCGATTACCTAGACCCTCTCTTATTCTATAGTAATCCTATCTAATAATACTATAAACCTACGAAAGTCGATCTATTATTTATAGAATTCATACTTATTAGGGTTTGCATAGAGGCTATTAGCTTCTAACTAGGTGAGTACCTGCCTTACTACCTCTATATAGGAGTCTATATTATTAGTAAATATTGAGATATTATCTAAATATATAATATAAATAACGTTAACTAGGCCTATAAGTAACTTATTAATAAAAGTCTAGAAGGTAGCGGGTGTATTAATAAGCCTAAATAGTATAATATAATATTTATAATAACTATATTATATATAGAATGCTATCTTCTACTTATCTCCCTCTTAGATCCTCACCTAGTAGTAAGCATCCTTAAGGTTAAGCTTAGTGAAATGCTTTGCTTATAAGAGCTAATCGAGGATTTTATTAATTAAGGGGAGAGGGGTATAGTTCTTAGTAATTACCTAGTTAAGCCCCTAGTAGTCTATATATAACCTTAACTTACCCCCCTTCTTTAGGATAAATAGGATTAGCGCCCCTGCTAGACTTATTAATAGGCGAATCTATCCCTTCTATAGGGCCTTATAGATATAGTCCCTCAACTCCTCTAACTCCTTCTTAGCTAGTAGGTAGATCGGTCTAAATAGGGGCTTAGTCCTAGGCTTTAGGTTAATAGGGTAGCTCCTAGTAGCTCTAAACTCTAGTATAGTTCCTATTAGGTTAATATTAAATACTTTTTTAAAATCCTAGTATTCTAATAGGATATTCGTTTTAATATCCGTAGTATTATTAGATTCCTAGGTAACCTCCTAATAGGTAGTAGTTAATATCTAGTTAATCTATAGTATATCTATAAGTACTGCTCTTACTTTATTTTTAATATACCTAAGCTTTTTCCTAGTTATAATAGGGCGAATACTCTTCTTATATAGGGGAAAGGTCTAGCCTAACTCCCTCTAATTAATATTAGAGCACTCCGCTATATACTAAGGGATCCCTAGGATAGCGTTATAGCTATTACTATTACTAATCCTAAAGTTATATAAAACTATCCGCTAGATACCTATACTATTAGTTATTCGGGTAACTAACTTCTATATACTATAGTTAGGTCCCTTAGATGCCTATATTCCCCTTATAGGTTCTAAGTTATTAGCCTCTAGTTAGGTATTAGTTATAACCCTCTAGTCTATAATATTGTTATTAGCTCTATAATTAATAAGTATAGTACTAGTTTTCTAGCTACCTGCTACTTAGACCTATATTATTATTTTAAAGCAATACAGCTAGTTACTATCCTACTAAACTACCCGCATAGTTACCTAGTTCTCCTCTAGTTATTTACTAGGGTAGGGTTTGCCTTTATAGCAGGGGTAGCTATACTTCTTATAGTATAAGTACCTCAGGGAGATATAGCCTTTCCTATTATAATTATAATAGATAGTTTCCCTCCTGGTATCCTATGATAAGTCCTTAGTATGCTCCTAGTAGGTATTATTATAGCTATAATCCCCCCTTATAGCCTTAGTCTATTCCTCTGGATTAGTAGTTTAGCCCTCTAATTATTATTCCTTATAATTAGTCCTCTAATCCTTTACTAGTAGCTTATATATTTATATATTAATTATAAGTTTAGTACTCCTAGCCCTTATATTAGGTTTATGCTGCGATTTTAGTAATCTATTTGCTATAATATAGTATTAGAGCTTAGGGTTTAGCCTAGCTATTATATTAGCTACCTAGATCTGCTCTAGTTATTAGTAGGGGCTCTCTACCTT